>CAJUYG010002535.1:0-30695 GCA_910591675.1 Galerucella calmariensis | reverse complement strand
CGTTTCTCGAATTGTTGATGTTGCCATGGTAACATTAAAAAACGCGCCTTTCTAAAGTTTGATTTAAACACGATGAGGCGTGGTTTGGATAGGCAAAATGGTTCACCAATCGTTAAAATATATTTTCTGTTCGAGTAAAGTCATGTAAATTCTGGAAACATTGAAATGGAGTATTGTTTTTTTGATAAATTCCATGTTCCTTTTTTTTGGTGTAGATAGCGGAGACTTAAGCAACCGATGATACTGTTGATACTACTGGTAAGTTCCGGTCATTGGAGTATTCAGAAAAATATTTGTCAAATTCCCATGATGCGTATGGAACATATTTTGTAGAGAATAATTGCTATTTGCAGTTCCACAATTTAAAAGGTAACGACGATCATGTCGGGCTGCCAATATTTAAAATATTCAACGCAAACTAAACTTCCAAAATATCACCACTATAATCTGGATCCCATTTTCTCATGTTGACATTATCCAATCTAAGACTGCAGACAGGGCGGAAGAAACTGAGCAGAATATTGTTAGGGTCATAAAAGTTTAATAACTCCATAAATTTCACCGAACTGTTGAGTGGTTTATCTCTTTTGGAACAGAATCGTCTCAACTTGGAGGGTTTGTTATGTTCCCATGCACTGGTGAAGTAAATCTGGCAATTATTGAGAACAAGTTAACAAGCTTTTGAGAATATTTCGAATCACCTTAGCAGCCATGAGCACCAAATAATTCACAGAATTCTTCATTGAAATATCGGCAAAAGAGTTCACAAATAATATACAGGAAGTTTGAAAAATACTGAATTCTGCTAAGATTTATCTATAAAGGCATGTACTGAGCAAAAAATTTGGATATTCCAGATTCACGATAACCAAACATTCTTTCGGCTATACAGTGTGGAAAAGCCAAATGGATTAAATTCTATAAAGAATAAATTGGGGTGTGTTTGTGTTGGGAAGGAAGTTTGTACATATGATAATAATAATAATAATAATGTTTTTTGCATCCAATAATTTCACATCAAATATACAATAAGTATCATTCTAAATATGTCAAAATAGGCGGAAGATATTATTAGCCCAAAAAAACATTTCTGTTGTGTATGGGCATTACACATTCATATTGATAGTATATTATTAAACGAGCAATTTATGATAGCCATAATTCACGATGGGTGACGTTTGCGTCACGAGCCGCAGGCGAGGGGCGCAAGTCACCCAAGTGAATTATGGCCATAAATTGCGAGTAGAATACTATACTTTGTCCACGACAATTAATTTATTTATTAATAAATAAAAGTCAGTAGCGATTTGGCATATTACTAACCTAAAAATGTTGTGGCAGCTACTTCAAATAATTTGACATATATAGAGATGGGCGATACTGTAGAAAGTATCAATACAACGTACCGTTATAAATATATTGTTTTGAAATACTTAATATTAGAAAATATCGTTATGAAAAGTATCAATACTAAAAATTACAATATTTTATAGATACGATATATGTCAGAAACAAATTTCCTGAACAAAATACATAGATTTAATAGTTTATTCCATATTGTACCCCCATCTCTAGTCGTGAATTATGAACCATAATACACTACAGTGTATTATGAACCATAATTCACGACAGTTGATATATGGGTACCATATACCTTTAGTTACGAGGTAAAATATTGACTTTTTATTAGGTGGTCGTGGACAAAATATTTTCCGTTGCAAGCACCTATTTTGTGTTGATACATCAATATAAATGATTTTAATTGGTTTTCGATAGACACATATATTCGGGAAATTTCGTGAGAATGAATTTCGTGAAAAGACGCAAAGAGCAGAAGGTACCTCTATTTTTAAAATTTTTCAATTCTCAATTAGCTGCTGCATGTCATACCTCCCGAGAAGAATTATGTATTGTTTGAATAATGATTTTATCATGGTTATAGAATTAATTCTGTTCAAATATTGTTTATACATGTCAGGTAAGTGATTGTATACTTTTATTGCAATGTTGGAAAAGCATCTGTAACTGATATTTTTATATAGAACGAAGAAAGTAACGCTGCCTTTTTCTTTATATCTTGTACTGTAGTTGTGTTTCACTTTCTTCAGTAGATTCCTATTTTTATTAGTGTAAATTATAATCTGGTACATATATAATTGCCTTGAGTCCATTAAACCAGTTTCAGCAAATAACCTATTTAAAGAGTACGTACATTTTTTACCATAAATGATTTCTAGAATTCTTTTTTGTATCACATCAAGAGGTCTCAAATGAGAATATTCGGCACCACCCTAACCTAATATAGCATATCTTAATCGTGATTCAACCAGAGTAGTATAGGATTTTCAAATATAATGGTTTTTATGTCATACTAGTTCATTATTGTGTTTTTATTGCTCAGTTACCAACTATCTAATGTCGTACTTTAAAGTTAACTTCATGGCCCTTTATGGCCCGCGCGGGCATAAAGGGAAATAATTTTTTTTCAACCTATTTAATAACCATGTCGTAAGCTTCTTTAGACTTTTTTGGCAACAGATTAACAGTTGCTTTCTTCGCTTTTTCAATAATTTCGTCAGGAATTCCAAAATCTTCGTTCATTTTGACTTCTAACTTTGACACATATAAAATTTATTGTGATATTATGACATTTACGTTTGTCAACATTAACCTATTAATTCAAACCGGATTTTTTAAAACACTGATCTGTATTGAGATTGGATTGCAATAACGAACTAGTATCACATAAATGTTTGTATGTACCGCAGGCATAAACAGATGTGTATACCCTCGGGCGACTCACAAACCCGTTGCCCTCAGGGCATAAACATCTATTCATACCCTGGGTACATAAATAACTATTAAATTCTTACGTAAGACGGTATAAAAGTGGTCTCAATGTGTTTACCGTATTATGAATGTGAATATCCCATTTTAAGTGTCGACCAATAGTGATGCCTAGATACTTGTAAGTTTGCGTTACATTTAACTTGATATTGCTAGAAAAATTTTTTACATTCAGATGTTTGTACTCAGGTAGGCCTCTTATGTTATGTGGAAATGGCATAAAATACGATTTGTCGTAATTTACTGTTAACAATTTGTTACTGAAACAATCAAATATTTTCCCTAAATCTTCTTCGGCTGAATTTTTTAAATTCTTCCATGTATCATCAGTGTATGGAATAGCGGTATCATCCGCAAAACTTAGTAAATTACCATCAAATTGAGAGGTGAGGATATTATTGAGATATGTCGTAAACAATAATGGACCCAACACAGCTCCTTGTGGCAACCCACAACTAACTACTTTATCGCTACTAAGGGCCGGTTTTATAAGAGAGATTTATACTAGGAATAAAGTTATACCAGAATTCATACCTAGGATAAAACTAGTTGGTTTCACGATGCTTTTTTACACCGGTATAGCAATTTTTGGAGTGAATTAATAATTTCTTACACTTGAAATATTGGTATTTTTTTAAATTAGCCGAATATGGATTAATCAAAAATCTGAACTTACTAATTATTAGACGTAGATATCTATTTATTAAACGTGGGCTGACCCCCCACAAGACACAGGGTCAACAAAGCTCAATTTGAGCGGCTACAACTCCAACCAGAGTGTATAGCCTTGTATATATATCTATTTATTAAACAAAACCTGCTACGCCCATGAATTTTTTCATGAATACCTGAAAATTGCATAAAAAAGCCAATAATTTAGACAGAATGATGTGGATGGTTTTCTATTCTGTCAGTTGTTGATGTGTTGACAGTTTATACTGGAAAATTAAAATCTTTGTCAAACACTTTTTCCTTGTCGACATAACAAAGAAATATTTCACTGAGACTCACCGGATTGAGATTTTAATGATGATCGGGTACGGGGATAACTGCATAAGTCAAGTTGAAGTGGCAAACTTATTTAATCACAGGTATCCCGAATTGCCTAATATTTCACTAAGTACTGTGTCTAAAATTTATGCACAATTCAGAGATCTTGGATATGTCAAACCATTGAGAAGAAAATCACACTTCGTTGGAGATGATGTGAAAGTGGATATTTTGTGTCGAAGAGAATACAACTTCAAGTACACGTCAAATTGCCCGTGAAAATAATGCTAGTCATACAACTGTTCCAAGATGTATTCATAAAGAAAAAGTTCATCTCTATAAATTAACTTTTGTGCAGGAGTTTCCAGAAGACGATCCAGATCGTAGAATGAATTTCTGCGAAAGATTGATGAATAAGCTGAACAGAAATGAGATAACTCTTGGTACCATCCTTTTTTCTGACGAATCAACATTCACATTAAATGGAAAGGTGAACCGACAAAACTGTAGATATTGGTCAGCAGAGAATCCTAATTGGATGCGTGAGACACATACTCAGTACCCTCAAAAGGTGAACGTTTGGGCCGGTATCATAGGCGACCATACTATTGGTCCTATAATTATAGATGAAAATTAAAATTAAAATATTTAAATATGCTTAGAAATGAAGTTATTCCTGCGTTGGCAAACTTATATCCCAACGCAATAGATCCTAGCTCACCGAATGAAAATGTTTGGTTCCAGCAAGACGGGGCAACACCCCATTAAGCTTTGATGGTTAGAACTTATTTAGATGAAATCTTCCCCAATAAATGGATTGGACGAAGAGGTACTATTGAGTGGCCAGCTATATCGCCAGACCTTACGCCGTTAGTTTTTTTTTTTGTGGGGTTATCTCAAGAACAAAGGATATGCAACACAACCAACTAGCATTGTAGACCTCAAAGACAGGATAACTACAGAAATACGGAATATTTCACCTCAAACTTCAAAGAACTTAAGGAGGAGTTCTATAGAAGACTGTGCTATTGCCAACAACTAGGTGGAGAACATTTTGAGCATTTATTTCAATGTATTAAAATCAATTGCATCAGGTATGTGTTTAATAACTGTAAAAATAAAAATTTCACTCTGTATAATTCATAATTGACCATATATTATTCAGTTTGTTGGAATCGGTTCATTAGGAGGATTTCGAAAATATGCAAATATACAGGGTGTTTCATTAAAAAAAACAACACCGACTATGGTATACTTGCGTGAATCACCCTCTATATTTACATTTATGTTTACAACTCAATTCAGAAGTTGACGTGTCTCGGCATTTTTTATAATTTTCTGAAATAATGACAAAGAATTCTATTCCATAAGTGGTTTCCACACTGTATAATGTGCTACTGCGAATACCTGGCTAGGTTGAGGTTTTCAATGATAGGGGACAAATAACAACAATCCTCCCAGTATATGATGTTCACCATTCGAAGTCCAGTGATAAGTAAGACGAGTCTGGACGAGAAACTCTAGATTAACAGAAGGATAAACACAATAGATCTGTGAAGGTCGTAGGGGAAAGGCTGATAGAAGCACATAAGCCCCATAATTATATTATCTTGTCTAATCTTTTCTTTTGGTCACAGTGTGGAAGGTAAGTACTTTTTCATAAAAAAATTTCTTCCGTATCGTTGCTAAGCTGTATATAATTCCTTTTCATTCCAATGTTCCTATTAATTTTCCCTGTAATTCTTTGGGAAATAATTTGTGAATAACTTATACCTACACGTAGATACACTTTTATAATAAGAAGAAGAAGAATTTGTGGCAACATCGTTGACAACATTTCTTACCTACGACGAGTAGTTTAGCCACTTGAATATCGGTGTGGAAAAGCGGTGCATCAGCGCTTACTTCGCATTTAAATTCACCTGACGTATCTCTTTCGACTGACACTAGAGTTACTTCACTGGAGCTCGATTTTGAAATCTGAAACAAATACGGAATGCTTCAGTTGGAAATTTTGTACGAGTAAGCGAATCGGCAATGAGAAATATTATCGCTGAAATTCCATTTTAGACTAATTGTAACGAAATAGAAGTGATTTTTCAGTAAAATACAAAGATATATCCAATAACAGTATGTATGTATTTATTGATATTATACCTTCAAGTCTTATGAAATGTCAAACTTTCACTTTTAGTCCATCAATAAACAATATAGTAGGTAGGTACCATGAATAAGTATGAGATTTTATAAATATGGAATAGGTACTTTTTTTAATGAGCTTTCACAGATTATTGTTGGTTTTCGATATATTCGTGTCCAAAATTGTTATGAGTTTATTCAAATTCCAGGCACGACCACCTTTCTCACAATTTGCTATTTCATGACAGTCGTAGGAATGTTTCGACTAAATATGAAACAATGGGGCCTATTCTGTAACTCTTTGTTCAAAATTTAGAGGCCGTTAAAAATTCAACCGGCGCTAAAATCAAATCGGTATTCACTAACCACATTTCCCGTAAACTTTTAAAGGATTCCTTTGAAATAGCCTGTTAAAACTATTATTTTCAAAGGGATGTTGAAGTGTGCCTTTAAATAATAGCGGTAACAAAAATGGCGTATGTAGATGTTTCTGAAGAATTAATTGCAAACCACAAGAAGTAAGAAACATTGCTAGGTTATATTTGGAATCATTTAAAATAACAATCTTTATATATTAATATTGGGTATATTTTAGATTACACCAAAAAAGTATCAGGGACTTGAGTGATTCCTTACAGGGTGTTTTCAAATGACACTTACAACGTTTGCATGTAGCATGTACCTCTCGTAAAATTGGACAAAGTGATGTGAGGATTAAGGGGTCTAGACTATTTACTACTGGGTACTGCAGTTATGAAAATTTAAATGAAATAGCAGACGAATTAGCAAAGAGGGGGACTGAAATACCTTTCTGGGGGCTTGAACGCTTTTGCGGAATCAGCCCCAATGTAATATTGGAAGAAAGCCGAGAAAAAGAGAAGATCTGACCATTGGAAAGATCTAGTAGGGCTTATACAATCAAAGACTCTTCTGGGTGACTACAGCCTGTATACCTTCAATAAATAACTCCATATGTTGTACCATCGTCAACTAAGAATTAACAAGAGCCCAAATGGTGTTGAAGCGTTCAATCTGGCAACAATGACACCGCATCGACTAGTCGAGCAGTCGAGTGTGCGCTAGTCTTGTATTCCATTGGTCCTTAATTGGTCTTAATTGGTTCTACATTGGTCCTTCATTGGTCTTATCATTGGTCTCAATTGGTTCTTTATTCGTCTTGTTCCCCATTGGTTCCAATTTTATTGGTCCCTCATTGGTCTTAATTGGTCCGCATTGGTCCAGGTCTGTACACCACATTGGTCTTGCGGTTTACCCTTCGTCACGAATTCCAACGCATTATTTAATTGTGAATAGAACTAATTGCGACTTTTGTGGAATTATTTATTGATAACTTTCGAATTTTCAACGCTTTAAGGAAAAAAAGATTGTCAACCACATAGGAAAAGCCTCATTGCTGGACTCTTTGTAGTAATCTTCACAGCCGTTAGGAATATTAGGTTTCTCATACATGGTAGAAAATCTACTTCCATGAAAAATTTGTTAATTCAATGGTTTGTATCACTCTACTTCACTGAAAAAAAGGCGTATCATCCCATTCGAGCTGAAAACTTAGATATAGATTCAACCTCCTTTTTCTTTGTATATAACTTGGGTCATCTTTTATGAAAGTTTTTGCCAATTGAACTGTCAAATTTAAAAGAATCTCATAGTTAACTATATATCACATGCTATCTTCTAGTAGAAAGAAGACATAACTTAATATCGTATGGAGTTATATATTACCGTTATCGACCACTCTAACACACTTTTTTATTATTTGATATTGCTCACAAACATTGTTGGCAACAACCCATTTTCCTTGCGTCTGCATCCCGGAAAGTAATAATTATAATTCAGTTATATTTATGTCGTGAGCAATGCAGCACACTACCACTTAATATTCTCCTCGCCTCTTGGAAACACTACCAAATAAAACTATTTGCCATTGTTCTCAGACAAGCAGAACTTGTTATAAGTAGAAACACGAAAATGTGTTGCTTTCAATTTAGTTGTGGTCTCGTGTCAACTATTCAACTTTTAATTTAGTTTTATAGCATTCAGAGGGAATTATTATCTACTACGATATAAGAAAGTGGTAATACCATGGAACATTTCTTGAAATATTAAAACTGAGTTCATCATCGAAATGTCATTATTCTCCTCCAGATAGATGAGTAGTATAAGTATGGAGATATAATTCAAAAAAAGGTAGAACGTGTCGCGGGACACACGGTAGGAACTTTAGTTCCTTTCAAGAAAAAGTTATGTAATACATTTGACGTTATAGATAAACGATTTTCATATTCTTTGGTGGATGAGTAGTAAGCATACCAGACTCTCACGCGGTAGACCCGGGCTCGATTCCCCGTGGAGAAATTTTTTTTATTGTTAATTTTATTTTTAAATAATTATTCTGCTTGATATTAATAACGACAACAGGTAGACGTTTGAAATATTTAGCAGAATATTCATTATTATAGATAATGGAACGGTACCCTTCATGAGGGAGTCCGACTGGCAACATCTACTTATAACAGCATCGTATATTTAAAAAGGGAAACCGTAGCATTGTACAAATTGGACATTCAAGAACTGTACGTTTACCACAAAATTAGTGGAAACATGAAATTGAATTGTAAAATGTTTAATTTGAAGTTATAAGTAGGTATTACAGTTTATAAAAATTTTTATTTTCTAGATTTTTTCTTAAGTGGGTCGTGGAAAAAATATGCTGCTCGACTCGTGTGGATTGTCCATATCGCACTTGAACGATTGAGCACTCCGCCTACGGCGTCGTGCTCAAACTTCGTCCTCGTGCGATATGGCCATCATATCCACACTAGTTGCACAAACTACAATTTCTTTCAAAATATGCCTTTTTACATTTGAAAACAACCTGCCAAATGTCAAATCAATTTATCCATCCATTTTAAAGTTATCGAATTAAAACATTCAAGTTTTCAAAATTTCAACACCCTGTATTTCGAAAAGTGAATGTGTTTGACCCCTCAATCGCGCAAAAAAAATTATGGAAATAATAGTAAAAATGTATCCGAACAAATTCAAGTAGATCACCAGCACTGCGAATACCAGCTTTGCATAGATTTTCATTATAGCATCTGTGGTTCAGTGGTAGGATGCTCGCATTGCACGCGGGCGGCCCGGGTTCGAATCCCGGCAGGAGCATATTATTATGAATCGCTGCTTCGTAAACGAGAGAGAGACTAAGGAGGCACAACACGCAAGCAAGGTACATAACGAAGCAACGTAACATAACGTAGCGTAACGTAACGCGTAACGGTCAGGTCATAACCTGGCGTAAAGAACTAAAGTTCCAAAACTAACACAATTTCAGTGACGTGGCCAAATATAAGGGCAAGACATGAGCGCGGAATAAAATTCAAGTTTTTCAGAACCCGTCTCATTTTATGGCCAGTTTTATGACTTTTTGACATTTCTTCACATATTGGCTAATATCTTGAAAACCTTAAGGTTCGCAAGGTTCTAACCTACGCCATTCGATTCAGAATTGAATTTTCTATGAAAAGAGGAATTTTGAAAATTATGAGTCTTCGCGAATAAGTATAAGTATAAGTGTGTAAATTTTCAAAACCTGATATTTCTAAAATCCATATCTGGGGTTTTTCGACTTTTTATGAAAAATTCAATTCTGAATCGAATAGCGTAGACTAGAACCTTGCAAACATTAAGGCTCCCGAGATATTAGCCAATATGTGGAGAAAGGTCAAAAAGTCAGACTCTACACCGAGAGGAGAGTTATTTATAGACAAATAAACTGATTTGTTTGACGCCCCTTTGTTTGGAAGTAACATTGCTCATTTATTATCAAGAAGCCATATTAACGTGAAAATATTGGGAAAATTTGATATAAAAAAATTATTCATTCGAGTGCAATTTCTAATATGTAAAAAAATGTGTTCTCCTTCATGCACACCTCCATACAATTGTTCTTCAGAAACTATGAAAGTCTACGAAGCACAATATAATATTTTGTTATAAAATATAACAATGCTATTTGGGTAAAAGTGTTTTCATTACCCAGAAAAAAACCTAACATCTTCAATAATATTTCATCACTTTGAAACATCAAATTAAATATTCATAGTAAATCATTTGGAAGTTTTGACAGGAATTTACATTTTTTCAATGAGCCTATAGATTATTAGCCTCAAATAAGATCTACTTCATACTGAAAAAAAGTATTTCAGTATAATTGTACATTTATTTTCACGAGAAAAAGAAACTTATTTGCAATAAATCACATATTTCTTCACCCGTAAGAAATCACTTTAGCCTACAAATTATGTGGCAATTAAAACAAATAATTCTCACCCCAACCTTCCCTATTTTTCAGTAACGGTCACCACCTGTATACGTTTGGCGTCAGTCTGCATGTGAAATTAGATCAGTTTTTGCAATTTTACTAATTATTTTGTTTTTGTGAAGTATGTATGTGGTTAAAGTGCTCTGGACAAAAATAAGTTTATTAATAGAATGAATAAATTATTAAACTCATGGCGATTACAAGAATTGTGAGATATCTTTGAAGGTAAGGAAATAAATGACAATCATATTCAAGTAGGTAGAAGTAACAAGCAAGCGAAATGTACCTCAAACATACACATTTCTCAATTAAACCTGTCAGATCTACTTCAAGAACTCCAAAAAACTACTATGGGGAAAGCATTAACGGGCACTCTTAAGGATAGACAAGGCTATCTTGTGGATACCATTGGTGGTTTTGTTTAGATCATGTAGGTATGTTTAATTTTAACAATGTATGATTTCCATTTTATAAATGTATGGTATCTATTTTCAAAAAATGTATAGTTTTCTTTTCAATAGATCAAAATATTCAACAGCAAGTTTTTTATCCCTATCTTGCTTTCCTACTAAAAAGTTTGATGTATAAATAGAGACCATCAATTTTTATTAGATTTAAACATGTTTGTCATAAAAATACTGTGATTTTAATCCGTGTCCAGACTAACCATCGACCAATTCGATCGACTAGTCCACACATACATAACGAAAGTCAACTTTGCTGTTTGACATAGTCTGGAAACGGCTTAGACAAATATTTGTGGAAAATATATTTTCCTAAGTAACCTAATTATTTAGAGAACCGTGTGGAAGTTACCCATACTGCTTAATACACCGTGAACTTTTGATATATTTCTAAATATTTAGAAACATTCCAGAAGCTCAGTGTATTGAATAGTGCGTGTAGGTAACTTCCATAAACAAAAAACAATATCATAAATAATTCGGTTTTTTGGGAAATATATTTTTTCACTATAAGGCAATATAATGTTTATGAGAATTACGGTTCGGTTATGATAAATATGTTGAATTTTAGTGAAAATTAATAGTTTTCTTGAAGAAGGAACATTTGTTTCCAACAAAAAAATATAATTTGCAGGAAATATACATTTTTTATGAATGAAAAACATATCATTAACCCAGACAATATACTTTTTCATGATAAAGAAATGTCATTCTGCCATGAAGTAATTTTTTTATAATAAAACAATATAGTTAGCTTGCAAAAATAAGTATTTGTTATTGGAAAACTACTTTATTTAATTTAAATGCTTTCAAAGATTAATATAACTATTTTGTCATTATACCTCAATAAATGTTGTTTGAGACAAATAAGATACATTTTTAAAAGAATAAATGTTATTTTCGATAGATAACTCATTTTATTGATGACAATGAATATGTTTTTATTCATCAACAATATTACTTTCCGAACTTGAAACAAATACTTTTCTAACGACAAATTAAATATTAGTTAGGCCATATGGAAAATCATATTTATTTAGCATAATGAGATTTTGATTGTCACAAATAAATGTTTTTCTCGGTGCAAGTTTTCATAAAACTGGCCATGAAATGAGACGGGTTTTGAAAATTTTGAATTTTCTCCCATTTTATGGGGTTTCAGAACAAGCAAAACTTTTTATCACTAAATTAATATTTAAAAAATTTCCACCTATAGGATACTCCATCCGTGGACACGCTGTATATCACCAAATTGGGATTTATACACACATCGCCTGATGATGAATAATAAACTTATCATGAAACTAACAAATCTTTTCGGTTCCCATACATATAATAACAATGACATGATGTGTTTCCAAGCGATAACAATAATAACGTCAACAAAGAACATATTTCCGTTTGAATTTCGTAAATACGATGCAAGAACAAATAGAATGTAATCAGTGAAAACATTTTGAAATTACTTTGATACAATTTCCACGGAAAGGATGTTTGTAAGCCTTTTACTTTTGCTCACTCCGGAAGTAAGTTCCGGAAACTATTTCCCCTTCAGGAAATTGAAACCATGGAAAGCAGAATAAAATAACTATTAAAGTAATTCGTGGTGCAGATGAAAGTTTAGACAGCGTTCAAATAGAATGGAGATAAAATACTGATTTGGAGAATTTTTTCACACAACTCGCTCTGTTTCAATTCGTATATTAAAATCGTATTCTCAGTACGACCGCTACCGACCACTAGAGATTTCTCAATATTTACATAAGATAATGAATTGCTTCGTGTTATTTCGTCTATCTAAAATATAATTATGGTTAGGGAGGCGAGGGCGCTAAATTGCGACATTCTCGAGCGCCGTCGAGACCTATCAAAATCGAAAGATTAAGTAATTTCGAAAAGATAAGCTCGTATGGTAAAAAGCATTTTAGCGGTGGGTATGGCGTGTACGGTTTTTCAAAAATGTTGAAAAAAAACAGTTACTTGGGCATTCTCGAGCGCGTCAGATATACATACCACGTATGCCCCAAGTGCCTCTGATAACAACGGTATACTAATCTGCCAGTTTGCGTGGTGGGGGTAGGCATATGCGGTAGTCAAAAATCCGAAAAAAAAATTTACTCGAGCGCGTCAGATTTTCGGAAGGGGTGTTAAGTAGGCCCCAAAAAAAACTGACGATTTCAGCGTTAGTTACGACAAATTTTTGAAAATCCAGAAAAAAAGTTCTTTTGAAATACTCGTGCTCGGCTACTATGGCCACTTGCACGGGAGCGGTTACAATATATCAATGGATCATTGATACAATAATACACACACAGTGAAAGAAGTGTTCTATAGTTTATAGTGAAGCTGTATGACTCTGAGGAATTGGAGTGAAGAGGTAATTTGCTCAGAGCTGCAGAAGATCTCTTTGTAGTTTGGGCTTAGTTAAAACTGTTGTCTTTGGACTGTATATTTGTGACACTCGATCAAAATGTGCTTCATGGTTAGATTAGAGTTGCAGTTGGAACAAATAGTTTGGTGGTAGTAGACATTAGGTATCCATGGGTGAGTCTTGAATGGCCGATTCTCACTCTTCTTATCACTGTTAACTCTTGCCTTGAGAGACCTGCGAAACTACTAGGTTTTGGGATGACAAATTGAACGCTGTATTTGACGGAGTGTTGTGTCAACGGTGTCCCAATGCTGTTGCCCTTTACTTTGGATTTTCTTTTGAACAGTGATTTCAAATCCTTCCCAATAATTTTTGTCTGTTGGTCTGTGAGTTCGTTGCCCTCGATGTTAATGTGGGATGGTAACCAAATTAAAGTAACTGTCATTCCTTGGGATGAGATAAGTTGGTAGGAGTCATGTATAGATTGGACAATAGGATGTTCGGTAAATATATTTTGGATGGATAAAATTGGAGCAAGTGAGTCTGTACATATGGCTACAAGCTTATGAGGTGGAGAGATTGGAATAATGGCCTGAAGAATGCTGAATAGTTCACATGTGTGAATGTTAATTAAATTAATTAGAGTTAAAGGGATTTGGCAAGATTTGATGGTAATTCGTGACGTTGTTACAGCGCAGCCTACACCTGTTTCAATTTTGGATGCATCAATGTATAATACTAAATCATATTGGTTACGGGTGATTATGTCATTAAATTCATTTTTATTTGATTGTTTGAGTGTTGTGTGCTTGTTGTATTTCATGAGGGATGTGTTAAATTAGGGAAGGTCGATAGTCCATGGGGGTAGAGGGTATAGGAAGGGGGCTAGTTTGTTTGAGGTTAACTCCGTCTAACAGCTGTAATAAAATCGAAGGAACCGGTTTTAATAATGGTATGGTTGGAAAGTTGTGAGATTTGTCAAGAGTTGAACGATACGGAGGCTGCATAAGAAAGTAGAAGTTGCTGCCGTCTGATCCAAAGAGGGGGCTCATTAGCTTCGCAGTAAAGGCTTTCTGCAGGGCTAGATCAGAAAGCGCCTAGGCAGAGGCGTAGAGCTGTATTATGCACCGAGTTCAAGAGATTGAGATCAGGAGTTGCGGCCGAGATATATATTATGTGACATCCATGATCCAATTTTGAACGGATAATGGCATAGGGGATATTTATCTTTGTATCCTGAAAGCATATTTTCTTAATCTGACAAAAATGTTGGTGGGTTCTCTTAATCTGACCGAAAAAGGTCTGTATTACATGTTTATGGCACATTTCTCTTTTTCGCTTCAATTCTTCACTCCGTTTTGCTTACGGTACGTCCAAAAAATAATTTGAGGATCAACAAGCTATTGAATAATATAAATAAATGAAACCGTATATGTTAATAAAACTTTTGTATACAGATACGCGTACCTTTTTCCAAGTCCACGAAAATTGTCGAGAAGCTTCAGGAGGAAAAAAATTTGAGATAATATAATAAAAGTTATATAATTTAATCATCGTTGTTCCATATCAATTTTTCTTCATCACCCTCCGTTTTCGAGATATTATACTCAAAAAAACTGGAGTATGAGTTTTCATGATGCTTTAAGTCCAAAAGTTTTAACTTTGGACAAAAATGTGAGGGAACGTTTTATGTGTAAAATGATATTACCTTTTTCCATTTAAACTTTTTTTTGTAAAGTGTATCGTTCGCGACTTATATGCTGGATTAACGTTTTTTCTTCACAAGTTCGCAACCCTATAACTCGTCAGCGTCAAGGACTTATCGTCACATTATTAAAATTTAGTACCAAAACACTAAGATCAACCCCCAATATCTTAATCTGACGCGCTCGAGTATTCCAGACTATCGATTTTTTTTACTAATCGCGTCACGACATATAAAGCTAATACTTTCCAAAATTGTTCTATTAGGTCTAAGGTATCTCTCATATCTTCAACTGCCACGCTCGAGTTTTCCCGAAAAATCCCTTATTCGCCTCCCCAACCATTATTTCATTAGTTTCAATCTGAAATTTGTTTTTTTTTTCATTTTTGGATTCTGCTCTTAGTTCAAGGCAATTTTTTTCCATTTTAATATTTCATTGTCGTGAAGGTATTTGGCTATTCATGATATATAAGAGAGAGAGACACAGTTGAATTTATAATGGAAAAAATAATTGCCAATTTATATGTCCTATATGGTGTTCTACAGTTTTTTTTTGTTACAAAAAATATTGGAAACCCAATTTTTTTGAATGGAAGAAATAAAACTGTCAAGAATTTTGTTATTAATCAGTGACGATGTAACTCTCTGTATCTGTAGAGTAGGGAGGATGAGTGTAGGCTCACATTGTACATCCTCCCAAGGAGTTGTCCTCCTAGGTCATCGTCCATCCTGTCCCTTCCAGGAAGGTGGACAGATCACTAGGAGACATCTCCTTTATATCGGCAGGTGTAGGCCAAGACTCACCGAACACACATTCTCTTATTGACGATATTTCCGGACACTCGCATAAGACATGCCTGACAGTTTGATCTTCCTGTACACACACCCTGCATAGGGGTGTGTCTACTAGTTCCGTAGTATGGAGGTGTTTCCCTAGTTGACAGAGGCCAGACAAAAATCCTACTGTCAAACGAAGGTTCTTCCTGTTCATTGCCAAATATTTCCGCCAGCTTTCCAGGGTCGCCCAGGGTGGTCCTAGTAAGACTGCATCCTCTGATTCCATCCCATCTCTTAAGGGATTGAGCATGGGTGTAACGTTTGGCTAGTTCTGCAATTGTCGAAGTCGTTAGGCTTGTTCAAACATCACAGTGGCGATGTAAGTCGAGTCCTCAAATACATAACAAAATGTATGGAGTGCTGATAAATGTAAGTCACACTCCTCGCCTAGTGACTTGAAGGTATAAATGAATAATAGAAGCTACCCGATGAAGGATGGGACACACAGCTCAAACGCAAAAATTCTCTGATCATAATCAATGTCCTCAATGTGATAAAAATAATGTCCATCGGAACTGTTATCATAGAATGAAACCAGTCTGCAAACCAGCGAAGACAACCTAGTCAGCCCTCAGATACCATTATGCGAATACTTTTTGTTATTACTGAACTACCAACAATTCTAGTGGTTAGTGGTTGACGCAATATTATATTAAATGAAAATATGAAAGCGTTGGTTGCGTTGCGTTATTGTTCATCAAAGAATTTCGTTTGTTGTAAGCTTTTTGATTATTTACATATTTTTTTGTGTTTTGAACGATAAAATTTTTTTACAAAATTACATTTATTAGTAAAGACGCCAAAAACTTGTGCAACTCGTGACTGTCATTCAAGTGATGGATGATAATAGTTGAAAAACACAACAAAACTTCGATATCTATGGAGAAAAGTTTACTGTTGCTTATTTCTTATAACTTCGTTGTCACAGATATCAATACATTTTCTCTAGATGTAAATTTTAATAATTCAAAATCTGGTGAAGTGTAACTTTTAAATATATAAAAAATGAAAATTTTATACTCAAGCACCATACTTATTGTAATTTTTTATCATCATTTACTAAAATTTTTTCTATTGTAAACTGATATTATAAATATATAATCTATTTATCATTGGATTGGTTATTAGACTCACCCTATCCTACATAGTGCTACATAAAAACATACTCACACATATAATTTCGATAACAATATAAAAAATAAGAATCATTTGGTTAAACAATAGCTCATTATTTTCAATAATGGATGGTACCTACTCCAAAAACAGAAGCTAAAACTTATATTCATAATATTTTCCCACAATATTTGTTTAGCTGTTGAATTAACTTAAACAATCCATAAATTTAGTTGAACAATTGAAACTTTGTCGAAACAAGTCATAAAAATAAACAATTATTATTTGAGATTCTTTGGTTTCACTTTTTTTCGTGTAGTAAACATATAATTCATATTTTTCGAACAATTTTCCCAGTGTAACTTGATCCGTTATTTGTCAACGTCAGTTTGAAGGTCACGAAATTTTGCCCCCAAAACATCAAAGGAGTTACGCCGGCTTTCGTTTCTTGTTTGGCTGGTGTATTCTGTGATTATACGTTTAAAATTCTATAAAGTATTTGACAGGTACTTGAAATGAGGAGTATGAATTTATTCATTTTATCAGTTATAATATAAATTCAGGTTATTGTAGAAAAAATGTTATATGTATTGCGAGCTAAAAGTGGAATTATTAATAATTATTAATAATAATCATTAATAATAGAGTACACGCATATTTCATATTTTGCTTGGATATGTATTTATAATATACTTAACCAGTTTCCATTGGAAATTACTCCCAAATTTCACAATAAAATTCGAATTTCAATGCACTTTCCGACCACAACCCGAGGATTTCCGAACGCTACCGATGATACGTGTGATGTCATATCTCTTGTGTTTACTTATGTCAATATAGCCGGTATTGCATTGTTATGCAGGTTATGTGTAGTTGAGTGTTTATATTGTATTTTAATCAATTATTAATTGCTTCATCGACGTAAAAATATCATTTATACGTTTGTTTGAGACAATGATGTTTTTGTGTGTGCTTTTTTTATTTCTAAAAGTCAACGTAAAGTGGAAAGTGAACATAAATATTCGATATTTCCGAGGATATTTCAAAACTTTTGGAAGAATATATTTTATTCAGTTCAGTGTTCAGTGACGATTTTTTCATATTTTGTGAGTTAAGATATGGCTAGCGGAGGTTTTGTGGAAGCACAAACTGATAATTTGCCCAAAGTAGACTCATTTATGCCGTTTGAATTATTTAAAGTAAAGTTAAAGTATTTAAGTCAAACAGCTGCTTCAATGCAGAGGAAGTAAGAGGAGTTAAAGCATTATCGTAAGTACGATTTAAACTATGTTTTATTTATACCAACCATATTTCGATGTGTGGTCGTAAGAAAATGATGTTTTTTATGGTTAATTCCTAGACATATAGGTTCATAACCTCAAACTATTTAAGAATAAAAATTTCCAGCAAAGAAGTAGGTACTTACATTAAAATGGTCTCCACAAACAAAAGTAATGCACTCCTCTTAAGTGTATTTTTGCTTGCGCTATCAGGTAAAGTAACAAATATTTTGTCTGGAGTTTTAATAGACGTTGATATTCACACTGGAACAATGCAATACTTGGAATACAAAGTTATTTCTCGGCTTTATCCATTTTTAAAGCTTTCAGAAACAAATTAGGTTACAAGAAATCAGAGCGTGATACACGAATAAGAATGTAAACAAATGACGTCACTCCATGGGGCAGCCATCTTTATGACGTAAAGCGCGTTTTGGCGAACTTCCAAATTTCATGATTTTCAAAGTCGTTTTAAAAGTATAGTCTATAATTTTTTGAAAAAATTGGCATGCAAGGTGTTAGGAGACCTAAAGCGTTAATTCCCACCAATAGCAAAATTTATGCTTGTACCCTATTCCTCACTTTTTCCTCTCAATACATAAATAACTATTAAAAAGGGTCTTAGGTATCTAGTATTGAATCAGCTGTGATATCATGATGAACATAGCGAACAAGATATTTTTAATCTTGAAATTTTCTGTCAGTACTGAGCAGCAGAATAGAATATGAGACATTTTGTTAAGAAATATAGAATATGAGTAGATCTTTTAAGAAATAGTCAACGCTCAACGAATTTATTCTAAGATATTCTTAGAAAAAAAATTGTCTATTTATCCTGATCTTGTTATATTACTATTGAATATTTTGCTCTTCGCTAGAATCCATCATTCTATATCTTCTTTTTATTCTAGTCAATGTTTTGAAAATCTTAAACACGATTACAAACCTCTAAGTCATGCATTGCTTCAATTCAAAACCTTTTTTTTGTGAGATGTGAGTCAGAATCTTCCTTTGTTTGTATAAAAAAAAACTTTTTGGGACACTTCGTATGTGGAAAATAGAAGTCAATTTTCGATTCCATGATGGACTTAATCCAAAAGTCCTTGAAAATATATTCTGGCAGTACATAAACTTCGACCTGGTTGTAGTTTGTTCTTTCCTTGTCATAATCGATCATACAAGCTATCAATTAAATTTAATTGGCCAGTGACTTTCACCGCCTCTTGGGAAATATTCGATTTTCCAACGACCAATCTTATTTCCAGCCAAATTGTCTCTCTTTTCCAAGCCAATTACGGTCCTCCTGTCCACTAAGGTGTAATATTATTTCTGGAAATTTCTGTTTCTGTGGTCTACCTTTGCTCTGAAATATATTGTCTGGAATTTCACACCCATAGCAATAACACTAGAACCAGAGTCGTTGAAATTTCGCTCGTCCGTACTTTCGAACTCCCAATTATAAGCTAGTGGCTCTGTGGAAGTGTGTGTGGGATTGAATTCTTTCCTTTCAACACTAACTCGAACGTATAATTAGATTGTTTGGATTTCTTTTATTATACCAAATGGATACACAACAATGAAACTAATGAAAATTAAAGTGAATTATTTTGTAATTTAATGTTGTTTACTTCAGATGTCTACTAGCAGTTGAAAGTATATAGGGCAGACACGTATATAAGGAGGAAGGTTTGGGGGTTCAAACCCTAACCATAGAAAATACAATAAAGGTACAATAATTTTTTTTTGCATACTGCCGCAATATGAGTATTCATCAGGATGTGGCAATAGAAATAGATTCCTCAACAATTGTGAATAGTTTAGCTGAAGAGGTTAAATTTACTTTTGTGAGATTGATCTTCTGTTTAGATAAAAGCTTAAATTCCCAATCATCTATCACTTTTTGAAATAGGTGATGCCAAATTAATATACAGGTAACATCTTGGCTAGTATGGGAATGCGGCGAAGAACTTAGAAGACTGGCAACTCGGAACAGTGTAACACTGGAGTGGGTCCTAGGTCACAAAGGAATCGCTGGCAATGAAAAAGCTGACGAACTTGCAAGATCAGGATCGTCAACACTGATGAACGGACCCGAACCATCTGTGGGCATCCCCAGATGCTCCACTAGGTCATGGTTAAAAGGGTGGGTGATAGAACAATCCATAAAACTCTGGAAGAATACGCCCAGGCAAACACATGGGAAGGAATTTATAAAAAAACTATCAAAAAAAGGAGCCAAAGGACTGCTCTGAATGAGGAACAAACTACGCACCATAACGGGGCTTCTCACGGGAGACTTTCCCACAAAGGAGCACCTGAACAAAATAGGGCTGTATAACGGAGACCTCACATGCAGGAGATGCAAAAAGGACACTGAAACAGCTCTGCACATATTATGCAACTGTGAGACGCTGGTCCACAGGAGGCAAAAACTGAATGGAAGACCGCAAATGACTCCAGAAGACTTCTACAACCAACCAGTAAATAATCTGTATAAGCTAATACAGGGAACTGATTGGCTGAATAGGCTGTTGTCAAAATGTTAGGAGAATCGACAATAAGCCCAAGAGGCTGAGCCGGCGAAGGGACGGCTCCTTTAAAAAATATATATATACATGGTTAAAACCATTCCAGCAGAAGGGGCAAAACGGAAAACGATGTTTATAAATACTTTTAGATATAGCCAAGTCAAACAAATAATCGAAAAAAAAAATTGACAACATTTCTTGAACTTGAAAAATTGCTTTAGGTCGTGGCACTCGATTTTTTTCTGACTTAGGCGGCGCCTTCAATAAAGCTTTCCCCTTCTAAACCTATCAGATGAAAAAAACCAAAACCCTCCCTATGTAAAAGTTATAGCTACGCGATTGATATAGGGTGTAGCGTGAAAAGCTTTTATTGAAAGTAATGGCGGATAGTTATGTTGAAAATATGAAGGTGAAGGTTTTGGATGACGCTAAATTCAAATATTATGTTGTCCCAAATGTGACACTTCCGGCTATACCGGAAGTAGACGTTAACTCGGTTATTTTAATCAGAACCCAATATTTTTCATTCCATTTTTGAGCTTTACATAAGATAAAGCTAAACATGAAGCTTATGCAGAATCCCCTATACCAAAAATTAAGTATTTCCAAAATAATTCATGAAACTTTCTTGGGGAATTGAACTACAATATTTTTCATGTTTTATTTCAACGTTTCGGTGGCGTTCCAGTTACCGTTATCAAGAGCAATTGAGTTTTATTAGATTCTGATTAACGTTTTCAAAATTATTATAATGTAATCAAAATGAACTATCTAAATTCAATAGTACTATTCACATGTATATTCACATTTCATGAGATTTTATATGACATTAATGTAGGTCGAATTTAATGAATAAACTTTTTAACTTGAAAAAATTGCAGCAATCACATTTTTTCGATGAAATTGTACATAGTGATTTAAAAAACATTCCGAATTTGAGTTTTTTTTTGCATTTTCTGAAAATATTCACCATGGAGATGTAAAAAAAGCCCACCGACTTAAAAAAAAAAAGATATTTTGACGCGAGAATTTTCGATTGAAAATTAGGGTGCTTTTTTGATATTAAGTCAAAATAGGGTGAAAAAAAGAGTAATTCAAATCAAATAAATCACAGTGTATTTGGGACATGATAAGGTGAGTTTTCACGAAATATTGTAGAAAAAATTCTTTTTTTCATTGGTGAACCATTTTACCTATTTAAAGCACGCCTCAGCGTGTTTAAATCGAACTTTTTAGCACGCGCGTGTTTTAAAGTTACCGTGGCAACATCAACAACTCGAGAAACGAAGTCTAAATCATGTCTAAATGTCAATTTTTTTATTATTGATTTGACAGGAGTAGTTTGTAACGTCAAAACTTTTATTCGAACGATATTTAACAATGTCAAATTTATAAATTGAAATGGAAAGTGCCGTTGGTATTGTTTGAAATATTAATATTTCCATTTTTCAAATCTTAGGAAATGGTATTTAAATTAATACTATTGACATTCACAGAACTCAATAAGGTTAAACTTCCATCAAAATACAAATTAGTTTATGTTTTTCTCATTTCCATGACAACGCAAGGTGTACATCATATACGTCACGAATTCAACCATTTGACATTTAGTTGACGTTTCCATCTATGATTTCCATTTCTTGTTGTTGTAGTAGTTATAGACCGGTATTTATAATTTCAAAGTGCACCAATAAAAAAAATATCGTAAAGTATTCGTGGATAACTGGTCTTTAAAACACTTGCTCTATTTCGAGCACTCCGGCTTCGCCGTCGTGCTCCAAAAATCGCGCGTGTTTTAAAGACCAAATACCAAATACCAAATATCCACTTATACTTTAATATACTATTTTCTGAAAAAGATAAAAATAAAAAACCAAAAACTTGATTATTTGAATTTTTCACATAAATTTTAAAATTATGTGTGAAAATTGTTGATACAAAAGTTGTAGAGCTTCTTATTATTCACCACTTTGCCATTCAACTTTTTTCCGTAGGACTTGTAGTTTTGCCGGAAATTGAGATAAACAATTTTTTACCCTATTAAACTCATCCCATTCCACTTCCCAAACTCGGATCGCCCGTAATTTATTTTTTCTTTCAATTATATCATATTCCCCTCCTTTTCTAATAGGTTATATCCTAGGTATATAACCTAACAAAAGTATTAAACAATGTTTTGAGTGTTTTCACATGGTTTTCACTTTTGACATGTATAACATTAACCTATAAATTTCGCAAGTAATGAAATTCTCGCATTCGACATAAATTGTCGACTGCCATGGACCATTCTACAATTTGTCTATCAAAAATTTGCGAAGGCGACATTTGAGAATAAGAATATTCAGATTTTATCCGACAAAGAGGATTTCTCGCATGCGACAAAATATATTATGTCACGGTTTGAGAATAGGGTCCCTGGGGGTCTATTCTCAAACAGTGACATTTTTTGTCGCATGCGAGATTATACTTCTGTCAATCAAGGATGTATACAAAAAAGTAAAATCTCGCATGCGCATGACTGTTTGAGAATAGGCCCCCTGCCTTTTTTTCCATTTCTTCCTACGTAATGTGTAAGAAAGACATTAACAATCGATGACGCACACCAAGAAGGGTATTATTTCAACCATATTATTATTTTTTTTGTCCCAAAAATAATCGACCCTGGTCTATATTGTGATATACACATTTGGAATATAATCAATAGATGCTTGCATAGATAGTAGGCGACTTGGTTTTACAATAAATATCACAGTTCTTGCTGCAGATGTGCTGAATTCTTAAAAATCTCATATTCTTCATTATATTAATCAACTGTATAAACTAGTAAATATGACATAAAATGGCTACTGTCGCTTCAACTCCTACACTCTTTCCACAGTTCCTATATTCATTATCCACTAAGCCTGTTTAACGAAATTTCCCAACTTGCTTTAATACGTAAGTATAATAAAGTTGATTGTCTTCGTTAAGCTGATTGAATGAACTCGCGTCCTCTTTTCACATTTCTCATTCTCAAGATATATAGAATCAATCTCAATTCGTTTTGTGATAGAATGCTGAACTAGACTTAGATGCAGAAAATACCTTATACACGTCTTTATATTAGCCGAATCTTGTAAAATGTTATGGGAATAATAGACCTTTTTAACGGAAGACATCTTGTGGTTGCGGCGACCGTTGTCTACCTATAGATTTATATAGGAACTAATAGAAGCTAACTGTAATATTAAATGGAAACTGTAACTTAGGACTTGGACAGCTGTGCCTAAGCTTACAGCAACGGTATATTTCTTCTCTTTTTTTAGGGACTCGTCCAGGGAATAAATACAATTTATACTTTTATTTTTCTGGAAGAAATATAACGTTGCCGTAATCTTAGGTACACCTGTCCAAGCTCCAAGTTACAGTTTCCATTTAATATTACAGTTAGCTTCTATTAGTTCCTATATAAATCTATAGGTGGAGAACGGTCGCCGCAACCACAAGATGTCTTCCTTTAAAAAGGTCGAATCTGCAGAAAGTGAATATTAATGGACAACATCTCATTTGGACGTTTTTACAATAACTATTTTGCTTACCAATGATTTTTTTTTATTTTACCGCATCAACCTCTAGAGTTATGAGCGGAGACAAAGTGTGACTACATGAAAAAACATACAATAGTTCTTATATTTTAAAATAGAGATTGGAGTCTTCCAAAAATTTGAGTACTTTTTCACAGTTTCCACTTAACGCGCGTTTCATGTGGGATGTTGTTAAGGGGAATCTATTGGCAGCGATTTGACAAAATATCGAAGTATTTTTGGCAAAGAATTTTGAGGTAATGGATGTATTGAAAATTGAGGAAAAAATATATCATGTAGATTAATGTTGAACTTAGAGTTCTCATCGAATAAAAACTTTGAAATGCTAACCAAATTTTGTTGAAAAAAATACGAATCATGACGTAATTACACATATTAGGCAAAGTTTGAGCCCTTGTAAAGAATTAAATATGGATTAAATGGAAAAACTAATTGATGAGAAGTCTAGTTTGAAGCTTTATGAATACTATATAAAAATCTCAGAATCCCCAAATTACTTATGACCGTACAATTCCTTATTGAAATTCGGTTGCTACCTGAGTTAACTGTATATACCCTCACTTCGTGGAATCTACTCATTATATGGTTTTAAATGAAACTAACTGTTTCTGAATGACTCCACAATATATTTGTAAAAATGTGTAAACACAATATATTTGTAAAAATGTGTAAATTGCAAGTAAATTGACAATTGTCATTGTCAGTCATTCAGAAACAGTTAGTTTCATTTAAAACCATATATCGGTTGCTACCACTAAAATATCGGATAAAAATCCATCTCTCGCTTTTCTATCCTTCTATGACTGACATTGTCTCTCTGCTTCGGTAGTCGCGTGCCGTTCCATTGTTGATACAACGCTCGCCGGTCTCGGCGGTCTCCCAATTCAGTACTGACGAAGCTTATAGAGTAGTACGTGAACCAAAATCCGCTTGGACCGCTTGGCTACCTACATGTTGCGGAGCTTTCATATTTATAATAAAATTTTCGTTATGTGAACTTAAACGTGAGGACGTGGGGAAACAAAAAAAATATACAAAGCATAATTGTGCAAGGTCGAGTTTGGTAGATGACCATTAACTGTTCTTCTGGTACTAAAACTTTCACAATCCAACAGTATATGTTTTATGGTTAGAGGCAAATCACATATTAAACACTACTTTGGTGGTTCTTTATTAAATAAATGCTGGTGTGTGATGGCTGAATGTCCTATTCTTAACCTGTTTAAAACAACCTGGTCTTTTCTGTTTTGTGGAAGTGTCAATCTGGATTTTACCGATGGCATGATTTCTTTAAGTCGTGAATTGGTTTCTCCCAATTTTTTTTGCCAGATATTCCATACAAAATCCTTGATAACTGGTTTTAAATCAGAAACTGGAATTTTTTCAAAAAATGGTGGATTTTCGCAACTTACAGAATGTCGTGCAATTTCATCGACTTTTTCATTGGATGGTATGCCTACATGAGAAGGAACCCACAGAAACTCTACTTTACCGTGTGTTTTATGGAGTCTGTAGAGTTCTTTTTCAAGCTAACAGTAGCCAGCGAGCAGCCGAGTAGAAAGGACGTGTCTCGAATACTCAGAAGCAAGCGAAGCAGATTTTGAGAAAGACATCGGACGGAGGCTGATTTTTATCAGCCGAATCGGCGAAAGCTAATCAGACGACGAAAACAAAAACAAATAGTTTTTCTTAACACTTCTCATTTTCTATTTATGAAAGTCTTGAAAAATATTTTCATTTTTCAAGTCCGGATTTGATATATATTTCATATCTTTTAGGACCTGTGGAGGACAGGAACTATTAAGATGCCACCCAAAAAGAAGAACGACAGCCGTGCTAGCAGCCAAGCTAGCAACAGGACAAGGAGGACACTGGAAACAACGTCGGACTCGGACAGCGAAGACAACGAGGCAACAAGAGCAATTAAGAGCGCAGATAAGGTACTGCGAGCAAGCGAAAAGGCAGCGGAAAAAGTCGAAGAAAAGCTGAGGGACAGGAAGAGACTCCTAGACGAAAGGGACCAAGCGAAAAAAGAAGCAATAGAAGCGAAAAGAGCTGCAGAAGAGATGAAGAAAACCATCCAGCACATGGAAGAGGAGATAACAGGACTGCTAAAAGCCATGGAGAACATGGCAAAAGCAATGGAAGAAATGCAAGAGGAGAAGAGAAGCCGAAGCCGCTCAGAAAGCGTCCACAGAAAGACGCAAAGGACAGAATCCCCAAGAAAAGACGAAGAGAGTGAAGAAGAGGAGATGGATTTCACGGAAGTGATATTCATCAGGGAAATACAAAAAAAAAGAAGCCGCCGTCCGAAGGAAAGCCAACGAGGAGGCGTTGATGGACGAGGCCATCCGCGAAAACAAGAAGACAACGACGACGCACCGACCACCACCCGTCATTCTGCGGAGCATCCAGCACTGGAGCTCCGTAAGGAAAGAAATCGAAAGACGAAACATAAAGACGAGGTTCATAGCAATCCGGGAAAGACTCGGAGTGAAAATACCCTGCGACGAACCAGAGGACTACAGGAACCTCACAAGGCACCTGACAGAAGAGAGAGAAGAAGTGGAGTGGTATACGTATATGCCACAAGAAGACAGAATGGCAAGGATCGTCATTCGAGGACTAACGCACTGCGAGGACACCAAGGAAATCAAGGGAGAAATCGAGAGACAAAAGGTAAGTATAAAACAACTAACCCAACTTCATTTCAGATTCGGAGAGAGAAGACCGCTACCCATCTACCTAGTGGAGCTGGAGCCTGAAGAAAAAGAAAAATTCCGGAAAATCCAACACATCCAGAACGTGAGGATCAGGTGGGAAGAACAAAGAAGAGGAAAAGGGCCGACGCAGTGCTACAACTACCAAGGCTTCCACCACGGACAGACGACGTGTAACGTAAACACGAAATGCGTGAAGTGCGGAGGACCACACCGATCCAATGACTGCCCACGACCGAAGACCAAGCCAGGGAGAACACCCGGGAAACTACAAAGGATGCCAAAAAGCAAGACAGGAGTCAGCTACGCTCAAGCCAGCTAACAAGAAAACAACGACGACAACAACAAACAACGGAAGACCACCGAAGAAAAAACCACCAAGGTTACACGGCCAAAGAGAAGACGGCTCGCCCCCAGCTGCTAGCCCTCTCAGCTAGGGACGAGCTGTACACCGAAACGCGAACTATGATGATGTGACCCATCGGATAAGATGGGGGGAAGTGGTGGGAGTCCTCCCCGGAGATGTACCTCGCATAGATAGGAACATCCTGGGTGGGACGGGCTCATCAAGGTTGTGTGTGTGTGAGTTCTTCTTCAATATTCAAGAGTATTGGGTGAGTGGGATAACCAATTATTATAACTGGTTGTATCGTACTTATTGATCGATAAATCAGATGCTTGCTCTAGCCAGCGGCGGCACTCAGTTTTTTTTGGAATGGGATAATTGATTCGGATGCTGCTTCCAACTAAAGTGACTGAACTTGTAAGTCAATTCAACAAAAAATACAAACAGGTATAACTCACTACATAATTGAGTATAGAGGGCGATCTATTAGTGCGATAAAGACTAATTTTTGGTGAATACTCAATAAAATTGAAAGGAAATCTAATAATTATATATTAATTTGAATGATTACAACACAAGAAAATCTACCATTCCACATTTCATGTTTCACCTTTTCCAAATGGGAAGTGGGGAAGTTTTTTGATTGGCCAACTTTACTGTTATGACATCCACTCACAGCACAATCGAATGAATAGTTAACCTTATCCACCAATCCATTCTCAACTTTTTTTTTTGGAAAACTTACCTGGAACCCACAACGCAAATCTTCATAGTTAGGTCATGTCTTCAAATTTTTTGTCGAGTTTTGGGAATATGGCAAAAATGTGGGCCATTGAATTTTCAAAAGTGGTTCATAAAAAAAAAGTTTGGAACCTCTGATGTGAATCATATGACATCGATAATATTGCAGCTCCTGTGTCCTATTCAAAAGACGCGTTTTTCTTACTAATCTTCACATCTAACGCAAATTTGGCAGGATTTTCAAATAATCCGGGCATTGTAATATTTTGTATATAATTGATACAGGGTGTTTCATTGGGAAATTGCATAACTGTAGATGGAAATCACTTAAGTGCTTCCAAAAACCTATATTTCATGTTTCTTCTGCACTTTATAACCGAGATACAAGGTTTTTTATAAATGTATCCTATTTCTTTCGAACCTCATAACTTCCGAGTTACCCTGTATATTATTTTGAAGTTTGGTACACGTGATAATCATTACCTAATAACTCCATCAAAAGCATCTCCAAAAATATAATGCAAGTCCGGCTCAACAAAAAATTTCAAAACTCGTCTTTTCTAAAAACAACACCCTGTATATAGATTTTTTTGAATTGCTCTTCATAATTGGGAAGAGTATAAGAAATGAAATCTACATAATTTATTTTTTATTTTTCCGCAGACAATTTTACTACCAAAAATTTATTATGTTATTATATTTTTAAGTAATAATTTATGCACGTTTTGGGGGTTAACAATGATATCAGAGAGGTTTTATTTTATTTTTAAGCTTGAAATGAAATATATTCAATGCATCTAGAAAATCATCCTATAAATTCAATTGAGTTTGTATGTTTACGAGTACAGGCCACTAAGAAATGTGATTACAGGGCCGTACTTAGAAATACTAATTCAATGTGCTTAGAACATTTTGAACACCCTGTATACGGATATGTATCTGGAAACTATGTACTTCTACATTTTGAATAACACGAGTTAAATACGAGAAATGAATTTATACTCCAATTTTGGTAGGTTAGACTTGCTTTGTTTGGACAATGTTGTTAGAATTTCTTGTTTTCTTTTCAGGTCAATTAATAAAATTGATAAAAATCTCCGTTTTTTGAAGTGGAAATTCATTTTTCGTATTTAACTCTTGTTATTCTGAATGTAGAAGTGCATAGTTTCCAGACTCATATCTTTATACAGGGTGTTCGAAATATTCGAGACATATTGAATGAGAATGTCCTAAGTACGGCCCTGTAATCACATTTTTCAGTGGTCTGTACTCGTAAACATACAAACTCAATTGAATTTCTAGGATGCTCCTTTAGATGCATTAGATAGATTTCATTTCAAGCTAAAAAAAAAGAAAAAAACTTCCCTGATACCATTGTTAACCCCCAAAAAGTGTATAAATTATTACTTTGACCGTAAATTTTTGGTAGAAAAATTGACTGCGGAAAAATAAAAAGGAAATATGTAGATTCGATTTTTTATACTCTTGGGAACTCTATTTTGAATTTGAAATTTCTCCACTCAACTATTTGGTATGAAACTAATTATGAAAAGTTACTTCGAATAAAGGTATTTATATTTTGTAATAACACGCGAGCCAAACGAATTGCCTAATGCAAGCTAACGACTCTGCTGAGGGTAGTTGATGTTAGACAACATTTATATTGAGCAAAGTTCACAGTATATTATTCATTCGAAACAAGTTTCATAGTGGAAGAGTCAAAAACAGCACGCGACACACCAACTATTTGCAATAATTGTTAGAAAATTCAGGGAGTTTCCTCATTAGGATAGTGTTCACTTTAGTGCAAATGCATTTCTATTAACATTGTAAATAGAAAACTAAGCGAAGCAATTTTAAAGTTCCAATATATTCATAACAAATATGAGTATATTAATTACAAAAATATAAGGACCTTGTTTAGTGTTCAAAAATTCAAGTTACACGTTCAACTATACAGGGTGATTCATTAGTACGATAAAGTCCAATATCTGGTTAATTCTCAGAGGTATTTTGATAGAATTCCTACCGATTGCAGCCAACTTATTGGCTTATATTTCAAAATAAGTCGCAAGTATACAGCGTGCATCCGAATGCCGTGTCAGATCAGAGGGACATACTGTATTTCACTTTAAACTTCAGTTCTGCTAAATTTTGCCATTGCAATGATAAAAGGTTGTAAAAAATTGTCCAATGTATTCAAAGCGCTCTGACCACTTGTTCCTGAAAATCGTGGAGATCTCAAGTTCAACGCCCTGTATACTTTGAACTGCTTATTTTAAAATGAATCCTACACAGCTTCAAGTTTATTATACAGCGTGTCCACGGATGGAGTATCCTATAGGTGAAAAATATTTAAATATTAATTTGGTGAAAAATGTTATTCTTGATAAAAAGTGTTGCTTGTTCTGAAACCTCATTGAATGGAATAAAGTTCAAGTTTTTCAAAACCCATCTCATTTTATGGCCAGTTTTATGAAACCCTGAAGTCTGACTTTTTGACATTTCTTCACATATTGGCTCATATCGCGGGAACCTTGGGGTTTGCAAGGTTCTAGTCTACGCCATTCGATTCAGAATTGAATTTTCTATGAAAAAAGCAATTTTCCATATCTCATAACCTTGGATATGGATTTTTGGATTTTCAGGTTTCACCGAAACTTATACTAATTCGCGAGGACTCAT
>CAJUYG010002534.1:25561-56259 GCA_910591675.1 Galerucella calmariensis | reverse complement strand
TCAATAGCCCCACCAGTGCCCCACTGACCGTTTTTGAGCTGTTTCTTTGCTTCACTCTTCCTCTCCCGTCCTTACGGCTCGAGAGAGGAGGAAGTTACTGAGCCACTCCACCTACGACAAGGTCTTACAGCTCCTAGGAGCTGTAAATACTGGATTATATTCAACTCTTCCGGTCCCTCTTCCACGGCTGTCTGTCTCGATTTTAAAATAGAATACCCTACAATTTGCTGCTTCTCCACCTCTCAAAGCCAATTCACATGCATCAATGTGATAAAATTTTACTTGGAGGCCTACAGGTTCTTCTTCACTCAAGGACAGTGCAATTTCAAAAATCTCTCGTTATCTGAGAGAATTAGAACTCACCTTCCTTTTTTCTGGAATTGCTTGTAGATTTTGCGTTTTGTGTCGCGTGCATTTCTCGCTTTCTTAAACTGTATGTCCGTGAACGGATTAAAAATTCTTTTTTCTACAAACGTGTTAAAAATGCCATTTTTCTACTACTGTGTGTAAAGTACGTACTTTAGACACATTTTCGAGTGCGTAAAGAAAAAATTCCAATATGTATGTAGTTATAAGTTGCTGAAGTGCTCCACATCGTCTTGACTGCACTCTCTTTATAATCTTCTCCATTGTTCTTCTTCATGTTGAATGCCCAAAGCTAATCTTTTAGTGGAGGTTTCTGCAATGAGATCATATATTTATTTCAAACAAAACATCGCAAATTGTCGCCAAATTGATATAGTTGAATTCACAGTATTGCGAGGAACATTATCATTGATGCTTTTTTCAATTTCTCCACTCATAGACCATCCAAATCGCGACATTTCCACAAATTAAAACTTTTATAACAACGCAAGTTTGAGAACAATTGATATCACGTCATCAAAAATTTGTTTACAATGCTGGTTGCCATGCTTTTCAAAGTTAGGTTCCGTTATTGTTGCTGGAAAAGATGCGGTAAACTTTTTTCGCTGTCATAATGACAAAATCACACGGCCTATGGGACTTTTCTATACATTAATTAAATTGTCTATGAAAAAAGAATTATACTGGAAAATAGTCAACTACAGTCAAAAAATTAGCTGTTTTAAACTGGGACTCAAGCGACCAAAAAATAATGTAGTTAGTAAACTAAATCTGAGATTTATTATGTAATTACTGAATGATCCAGCAACATCTTTGTTCTAATCCGCTTTATTTAATTCGCGAAGTCTACCAGAACCCAATAATTGGATAAACTCGAAAATCATCCGACCAAAACTCAATTCAATTTTTGAAGTTCTACAATCCATTTTGTTTGTGTAACATAATTATTGAAATAAATCGATGCCGAAAGTGATTTCGTTCCGAAACTACTTTGAAATCTTGTTAGGACCGACCCGTTGCGTTGAATAAAATCGAATGTGACAGCCTCTCGTTGATCCGAAACTGCTGGTAAATGGTCCATATAGGAGGTCATAACGGAGATGAGTTTTGATACCCTCTACAGAGTCGAAATGGAATTTTGCAAATACCTTTTTAATGTAAATGCGGGATCACAAAATTAACCTATAAAAAATATATAAAAAGTTAATTCAACAGTATCTGTAGAATATCACAGAGGCTGAATTTTTGGGTATGATTTTTTCATTAAAATTCGTCGATAAGATTTATGCGTTTTTCCAAAAATTAAGAAACCCCTGTGTTTGTGAGTATCCGGGAAAGGGTCCAAATTATTAAACTCTTCTACACATTTGGCTTCAATTACATGTTTCTGATGAATTTTATGATAGATTCTTTGGAAAATTGATGGTTTCTACCCATAATATGGAAGTAGAACTAGTAGGATAACTCTCGAAAATCTTAAAACTGGCAGGTCCGGATGCAATATTACTAAATATACTTAACACCAGCTTAAGCTCCGCATATATTTATACATCATCTCGAATAAGTGAAATTAAACAAGGCACTAGCGCGCTTTACTAAATAAACTGAGTAGTGCAAACGGTTGGCCTTATCATATTGCGATCTATCTTTTGTGAATAGCCTTTATCTATATTCCCGTCCAAGAGATGTAGGCCCCTGGGAAAGCCATTTTGTAGCTTGGTCTGTAACCTGATTTGGCTCTAAGTAGACCTGTTTCATGCATTTTTCTGAAATTGTAAATCGTTTGTTCCATCGTCTCATTTGTATAATCGCAGATTCTGCTTGTTCCCTTGTCCACTTTGTCGAGCTTACAGAGATGGTTTCTTAGTTAACAGAGTTCAGTAAGAAATCCTGTGTGAAATACAGCAACGTTATTTTGTTGTGTCTAGCCAGTTGATTGAGTGATTGTTTGTGGGTCTATACTGTGTCGGTGTCAGTCCTAGATCCGTCTGTATACCACACCAACGTTCCTTCCAGACTGCATGCTTCCAGTCCATTCCAGCTCAGCCGGATAAGTCGGTATGGATATGGTTCCCAAGTAACAATTTATGCTGATTATTGATTGAAGAAGCGCTTAAGCGGTTTATTGTTCAGTCTAAAAAGCTGGATATCGGTATCAAACTTATGTTGAATAAACCCTTGTTAAGCTCTTATTCACTCAAAAGTGGGGAATTTAAACAGCTATTACTGGCCATTATGGCTGAAGAATAGCTTTTTCAGCTCTTATTCAGTCATTGTAGTTCTGCCTTTATGTAGATTGTGTAGTGTAGTGTAGCTGATTTAAATTGCTGACAAAGCTTCTATGCAGCTCTTGTTCAGTCACCTTCAAAGCAAAAAACAAATTAATATGCATTATACATTTTGTTAATTTTTGAATCTTATATTATTTACTCATCTCAACTACCTCAGTTATACGCTATTATAATTGAATTTACAAATATTTTTACATACCTTCTTTTTCTTCCTTCCTTTGGTGAGGATTGAACCTGGGACCCGTGGATTATAATTTAACAATCCATTCATCTTTAGCCTCTGCGCCAAACGAACACATGCTAAATGTTTGCGAATAATGCATTTTCTACTTCAATCCCACCTTCCTCGTGAGTTTTCAAATACATTTGTTCAATCTCACACAGGTTATAGGTTCGTGAACCATATAGATTTATAAATACCATGGTCTATAACCTGTGTGAGATTGAACAAATGTATTTGAAAACTAACGAGGAAGGTGGGATTGAAGTAGAAAATCTATAAGTGCATGATACAGAAATATCTGCGATTATGTGTTTATTGAAAAAAACATTAATTGAAGAACAAATTTTAATTTAATATTAGAAAAATTTTATAGACGTTATGAAAAGCCCCCATTAAAAAAAGTCCAAGTTATGTCAAGTTCCACTGCTAATAAACATATTTATATCATGTTTTAGAAGTACCGAACGTTCAAATAAACTTGATTGAACCTGATGATGAACGGCCACCAGCAGGGCCAAGCAGCATTATTAAAGCGACTGATGTCTTCATAAATTCACCAGAACCTGATAAACTGCCACAAGCAGCACCAAGCAACATTATAAATGCAAATGATGTAATGAATGCAAGTTTTATAAATTTGCCAGTCAAGTGACATAATCAAAAACATAGCCTAAAAATCGCTGAATGATTTACACGACTGCATGTATAAATTCTCATTTCAGCCTTGTATCGAATGGCTGAAGTAGTATATATTTAAGTATCTATTTTCAAAATGGACTGAACTAAAACTTCTTCAGTCTGTGTTAATAAAAGCTGAACAGTGGCTCTTAACTTTACTGAAGAAGGGTTTATTCAGTGCATATTAAGCTGACTATGAATAGCTGAGCTACAGCTTTTCAGATTTCTGTAAAAGCGCTTAACCCGCTCATGTTCAGCCATTTTAAAATAGCTGAACAATGGAATATTTGATGAGCAGAAAAACGCTTTTTCAGCCTGTATTCAGCTAGTAATAATTAGCTGAACAACACCGGATTAAGTAAGCTGAAGAAATGCTTATTCAACCCAAGTTCAGCTACATAAGCATATTGCTGAACAATATCTTCTAAGTTGGCTGAAGAGGCACTCATTTAGTATGTAGTTCAGCTTTATGGATGCTGCTGTATAATGTCATCTATATTTTCTGATTGGGCGCTTATTCAGCTCATTATTCAAGTTAGTAGCTTAATCAGTCTTTAACACCATGAATCGACTACTAATCAGCTTATTGTCTGAACAGGCCCAATAAATCAGCGTTCATTGTTACTTGGGTTCACGTTGAGGTTGAGGCCAGCATGCTCTTACTTCTCATCACAATAAGCGGGCATCGCATTCCCCATTACAACCTTTAGTATTACTCGGATTTGTATGCAATGTTGTTTTTGATGATAAAGTAAAATCCAAGTACACGGCGTCCATGAGTTGATTGTTCTTGTTTCGTGAAAATTATGAGATTTGATATTATCACTATTGCGTCGATTATCCAGTTCATGCTTTGGGGAATAGCCGTATTTTACTTGTTTTTCTCGGAGGATAAAACGGTTACCATTACTTCATTTGCTCAAGAGCCCAGACATTTTACTGAATCTTTCCACCATTTTCCATGTTATCTACTTCGTTTCTTCCATCTCCCATTCTAAATAATTAAGTCTACATGTGTCATGGACGGTCGTCAATTAACTACGGTTCAATTCTAGTTATAACCGCCGGTTTAAAATTTTTTATGAGAAATAAATTGGAAATTCCCACCTGGTCAGTAAGATTACTTCGCTAAGTTCCTGAAACAATATTCCTATTTCATACAATCGGTTTCGAGTATATTGCATAGGAATACCTAGATGACTGGATCCTCTGTAAACCCGCGAACACAGTGCAGACGGGTGGAGGGAAGCTTGGCAGGTAAAGGGTGGAAGTCAATGGGTAGGGTATGAATATACCTTGGCCACACTGGCCGACGGAAAATCATCGTACCAACCTAAAATAAAGTTCAGTCTAAAGTGTAGTCAGTGTGTGTCAACATGTCCGTTTCAAAATTTGCCAGAAGGCTTCTTCTCTGTGACAATTCCTATCTGAAGTATCCGAATCTAAAAAATAAGAGGAGTTGGGTACATGCGTATATTCACAGATGAAGAATTTCTGCGAGTTTACAAGAAGATGCGAAATTTCCCCGAAATTTTTTTTAATTATGCACGTATGAGTGTAGAATCTTCCGATTTCTTGGAGTTTTTTCGTAATTCTTCTGCTGGGTCTCCTATTGCTTTTCGCTTATAAATATCCGAAGTTAACTTTTCCTCCTTTATATGCCTTGCGCCTGGTTGAAAATATCAAACACAACTGATTTCCAGGTGGTTAGCTTGGCCAATTCGATGGACTGCTTAAGATGGTGGGGGATCGCAGTGCGGCTGGTCCAATTCAATCGCTTGGTACGGAAACAAAGCTCGCGGATTGCTTGGAGGGACCCTCCAGGTAACACGCTCGCACTGCGACCGTGGCTTCAGATACAGGACCAAAATATCAACTTACCTAGCAGCTCATGTTACTGATTTTCAGGCGGAAATTCATTTCATCGATTTGTAGAGAGATTGAGAGAAACCAATCACACACATAAAACAATAGAAATCTTCTCGTGTAGCCATCGAGCTTTAAAACCAGTTAAATTCGACACACGTACCTAACATACGTATTGCTTTATTGTGTTCCGTGTTCGCGTTTTTCAACCAAACGACAAAAGTGATGTTGTGTGCTCAAAAATCATAACATTATTTCCTATGATCAAAGTGATAGTGTCTCACTATTTTTTAGGTTAAAAATTAAAACACATGTTTGGTGACGTTACGAACGCATTTGCTTTATACTTATTTTTGATTAATCTCGTGTATCTCCATTACGTTACGTATACGTATAAGGATAAGTGATCTATTTGAAGAACTGCTTTATGTCCCTAATATTACAAAACTGCCCTCAATAAGAAGACACCACAAAGTGTCTCTGATTTGGATCTGTTTTGACCAAAGCTTGTCATTAACAAATCAACATTATTTCTTGCCGGAAGGGCTCGATAAAAGCAGGAATCGCACTGAATCAACTCGGCTTATGTCGACTCGGTAAGGTATTATGGGCACATTTTAGGACTCGCGCATTTTCTCTGATCTTCAAACATCCGTCAGTTAACAACTTGATATTGTGGAACAAAAATAGTGAATAGATCATTGGAAATGGATGGTTTTCCAGAAGATTCGGATAATGAAAATAGGATTGTTGTATATGGTTATAAAATGAAAAGGCGCAGCTATTTTGTATACGACTCATGATGTGATACTAACAGTCTGAATACACAAACTTAACAAAGTGAATTTGGCAACCGGACAAATATTTTACGACTACTTATATTGTATTGTCATCGGTCCTTGACTAGTGTGCAAAAAAATTTCAATTAATCTTAGCATTTAAACTGTGTTAAAATCGAGTTTAAAGGTTGCGTTATAAATGGAATACCCTATATTCCACAACTATTTTTATTGCAATTAGTGTGCAAAAAAAATTTGGAGAACTAATTTGATTGCTTAAAGTGGGTTTAAATCAAGTCCAAAGGAGTTGAATAGAAACATACATACATACAGGTTAAGATAATTAAAGCGGGTTTATTATTCGTAGATCAATTTCCACATTTATAATATATTCTTCGAAAATTGTTGGTTTGTCATTTTTTTGTTCGCATTGGTTCGTGTTGTTTCGTATTTTTTAAATAAATATGTGCAGTCCGTGATGTCACCTAGAACAGAAAAAAGAACTGTAACATGCTGCTCAGCTGTTACCTTTTAGTGAATTTTTGTGGCTTGTTAGTCACTTCCTCAGAAATATCTACTAAATTTCTGAACATGTTGTTTCCCTGTCGCATTAGCCTCTCCAGCCACTCCAAAATAAAACATTAATTTTTATCAATTCCCCCTTCCATTTTTGTCTGTCGATGTTCGAGATTTCAATTTTCGAGTGGAACTCTTTTTTTCCTCTAACTGCCACCGTCATATGTGGTCTGTGCTGCCTTGAAGGCAACAATTAATTATATTTATATCTTAATTTTTAGTGAACAATTTTTTATTGTCTGATTGCTCTGCACCCGGTAAGTTCACGGTAATTTCAAGGCAAGTTTTACCTTTCAAGGCGAATTTAAGACAAGTTCTCAATTTTAAATCTAGGCAAAATTCAGCCACCTTTGTTCCCGTTCCCGATCAGTGCGAGAGGAGACATCACCGACATAGCTACCATCGCGCTAAGAGCTGCAAATATCCTCAGCCTTATAAGACAAGATCCTTCGTCTTATCTTTAGCGTGTGTAAGATTTGGATTTGGCGTGCCAATTATAACAAATTGGTATTCTCTTCGTTTGATTTTTTGAAATATTAAATTTATGTTTAATTCTCAAATATTTCAATAAATAATTCTTATTTTCATTCTTTGTATTGATAATTCAATAATTATTAAATTGAATAAACGTGTTCGGGAATAAGTATATTCATTTAATTAATTTCTTTGTAACTTAACGTTAATTTTTACAAGGTGTTTTTAGCTTTCCACTTTTTGCTTCTGGTTTTAATTGCTTCGTTTCGATTAAAAAGCTGGTGGCGTCCAATTTAATATTAATTGTACACACCCCATCCCAGTGATAGTGTATAAAATAGTTCAATTGGTGCCGAATTCCACTCCCTGAGATAGAGTGCTTTAGCCTGGGGCTGTTTAGTTTACAGAACTTTGGAATAACAATAAGAAGTAGATTGGAGTTTAATACAGATTGCGATGTCTTTTCTTATTCTCTAATCATTCAAATGTATTTTAGCTGATCTATTGTTGAAGTTACGTTTGTTGATATATAAAACATGTTGACTTATTCATGTTACTAAATTTCAAGAACATTGTACCATCTAATTCGCCGAAGTCCTTTAGCTAGCTAGCTTTAGCTCGTGAAATATTCTGTATCGGTACTTTAAAATCTCTCCATGTACCTATTATAACGTTCACAATAGCTTCTTAGATTCAAAATTAATTCGAAGAAAACGTGAAAAATAATGTGGAATGTGAGTAGAATAGTGATCGTATAAATAGAGAAGCAGCGTGAATTTCTATTACAACGAAGATTGTTTTCTGGCGTAATTAGTGGAGGTATCATGATAAAATGGGACGGAAACAAAGGGAGCGCGCGATTGCGCGTTTTTCAGCAATTATGGAGTATACATAGGAAGGATGAGGGTCGTTTTAGTTAATGTAGTAACAGATGGGATTGCAATTATGGGAGAATGTGATGTAAATAAGAAAAGCGGTGTGGATACTCTGTATCAAGTAGAGTGAAATAAATACTGGAGATCAACTGACTGTTGCATGAGACTTTTATTTTCGAAAATATTGCAAATTTGTTTATTGTATTTTATTTTCACACACTTTATTTCAGCTTCACTTGTATGTACCTATGTTTGATTGTAAAGTGATATTTAAACTCGATTTTTACCCACTTTAAACGCATAGATTAGGTAATTCGAAACTCTGCACACTTTTCACTCGATTTTTACCCACTTTAAGCGCTCAGATTGATTTGAAATTTTGCACACTTGTCAAGGACCGATGACAATACAATATAGTAACGAAATAGCTATTTATGTCTTCAGAGCGAAAAGTGATATATTATTGCTTGAGAGTAATGGTTGTTACTCGAAAGCAATAATGTCACGTTTTTGCTCGTAATACATACAACATGTTTTCTGTAATCACTTTATTGTAATTATTAAAAACAAATATAAAGTGGAATTCATTTAAAATCTGTCAGTTTAAATAGGTATGTCAATTCAAATATGTTTTAAACTATTATAGTTTATTTCTTAATGTCTGACAGCACAGTAGCCTCATTAAATATTCAAATAGAAATTTATCTTTTACAGAGTGATCCTAAGAATTTTACAAGTAAATACTAAAATTCTAATGCAAAACAAGTAGGTGTCTGTATTGGTTATCTATACATCCCTGTTTCAGCTCAAAATACAATATGGTAATAAAACTGAACAATGCCAGATAAACGATAAATATTGCGGCAGTGGCGGAGACTACGATATTAGTTTATTCTGCTTATTTAATTAGATTCGGTCGACATTACAGTTTAAATAAAATTCATTCGTTCAGGCCTATTAACAAGTTACATTTTCATTTTTATTAAATTAAATTAATTAAAGAAAATATAGTTTAATTTTCATAATTCAAATTTATTGACAATGAATCAATGTATGTCAAGTAAAGTAAACATACCATTTATAGGAAATATAAAATTCAATCTATAGTATCATCCTTTTCGCTGGCCATACAAGAATCATCCGAAGACTCGTCGAGTGAGATCACTATCGGTTCTATAGTTTGTTCTATGAGGTTATCTAAAACCCACATTTTCTCTTCCTCTTTAATTACATGATTCACAGCATCTCTTCAGTTCTCTTCAGTTATTGTTGTCAATGAGTACTTCATTAGTTCACGAACATCTTTCATTTGGGCCCATGTTAACTCTATCGCATTTAATTCACAATGGTATGGCGGCAAACGAAGCACTGTTATCCCACGATTCTTGGCTATTTCATCAATAAAAAACTTTTTGAATTGTAGCTTGTGATCTGAAGCAACCTCTAAAAGTTCTTTTTTCAACATATCATCTTCAAATGGTATATCTTTTACGATTAACCAGTTCCTAATATCAGCTTTTCTCCAAGAGGTAGATGGAAGATTTTCTGTTAATCGTGAATGATAACATTATCCATAACGATTACAGCATTATTTGGAATTAATTCGACCATTTGTGTAAAATACTCTTCAAAAACATCTGCAGTCATTTCTTCATGATAGTCTTTGGTTGATGTTGACTGAAACTCCAGTAAACCACCTTCAACGAACCCTTGATTGCATCCAATATGCGTTATTATTAGTCGGCGACCTTTACCGATAGTTTTCAATCCAGTAGATAAACCTTCTATGAAAGCTTGACGACTGGTTTTAATACTTTTGTCCTGCCATATTTTTTTCACTGAATGTCCTCCATTGAGCAATGTCTCATCTAGATAATAGATTTGTCTTCCCTCCTGTCTGTATTTTCGGATATCTCGTAAATACTGTCGTCTCCAACATATTATTTGCTCATTGTCGATTAGCACTGATTTGCGACTTTGCTGCTCCCAAGTAAAATTTAATTTGTGTAATATTTTCCACAAAGTTTTTCGCCCTATGTCAGGCAAATTCTCGTCCTCCTTTACCATTCTTAGAATTATGTCGAGGGTTGGGATCTCTTTTGTAAAATATAATTCGTGTACTTTTCGTCTTTTGCATATGTTCATCAAGGTCAAGTGGTTTTCTTCCAGTTGACTTTTTAGGTGGAGATATATTTCCATTTTTCCTCTCCCTTAGAAGCCTGTAAATAGTAGATTCACTAACTCCTGTCATATTGGAACATGTCGAAACTATATTTCTAACAGTAGCAGCCGGCATTTGATGTACAACAGCATCATGCACATTTAACACTACAGTCTTCGTTTGTAAGCTAAGCACACTCTTACACTTTACTGGGGTGAAACTTGAAAACATTTTTCACAACACAGTTAACACTCAAGTAACGTAAGCGACTCTTAGCAAAACAAATTATACAAATTTGGGCGAGACCAAGTTTCACCGTATATACCTGCAAAATTTCTACGTAGTCATCAGGACAATCCCTAGTAGGACCCTATTGTAATGTTTCTTGAAAATTATCAAGTTGTTTTAACTAACCGAATTTAGATTCATATTACCTTTATATATCAGATCGGGTATAAAATTGAATAGTAAATAAATTCCTTAGATGAACGGTGACGCTTATGGTGTATACTTTGGCAAGTTTATCTGAAACCGTGAAAGGAATGCAGTCGAAAACGTTCGACATTGCCACGTTTAACTATAAAAAAATAGAAGAACTGATTATGTAGTGATAATAATTATAAATGGGTCTTTTTATTATTAACAATATTAAAAATATGATTAAACGTTAATTTTATAATGTACTTGTTTCCTTGGATTTATTCTATTAACATTATTTTCCAATTTATGAATATTAAAAGAGAACACTTTTCCAAATTTGTTATGGGATTCTTAAAGCTCTGGCAACGTTGTACGAAAACCATAATGACCACACCCTCCGATTACATAATTGGTGATTTTTATCGACCAGGTTACTTCTTATTGGAAAGCGCGTGCGTATGTTCTTCCCTCTCACTTCGTCAATTGACTGATATTGATTTATCCAGTGGTGTTCGTATTGTCAGTTACCTTTGTAATTTCAGTTTTACTTGGTAAAATAGGTACCGTACGCCATTTGTACGTTTGACAGATATACGCCATGTTTTTCCTCGCCTCTTACCGACGCCCCGTAGCTACAGATAAACTTGCCAAACTATACTACCTGATTAGCATCTGTGACCTTTTCTCGTGCTGTCAGACAATAAGAAACAGACTATATATCTGTAACTGTCAATACAATTGTGTTTGTAGTATCGGTTGTTATGGACAACGAGCGTAATGCCATTTTTTACGCTCGGCGAGCGTAAAGTAACTCTCCTCAAGAAACGTCAACTTTTCGTTTTCAATGGCAAGCGAAAAAGCCTACTTTTCAATGTGATTTTAGGGGAAATATATTATGATAGAATATAGGGTGTTCCATTTATATCGCAACCTTTAAACTGGATTTTCATCCCTTTTAAGCGCTCAGATTGATTCAAAATTTTGTTGCACACTTGTCAAGGACCGATAATAATACATTACAGCAATAAAAAAATACAAAATAGTGATGAAATATACGGTGTTTCATTTATAACGAAACCTTTAAACTCGATTTTCATCCAATTTAAGCGCAATAACTGGAAATTTTGTTGCACAGTTGTCAAGGACCGATGACAATACAATAAAGTAATTTAAAATATAATAAAATGATAAAATATAGGGTGTTCCATTTACAATGAAACCCTTTAACTCGATTTTCATCCACTTCAAGCGCTCAGATTAATTCAAAATGTTTTTTGCAAACTTGTCAAGGACCGATGACAATAAATATAGTAATAAAATAAACACAACCTATAGTGAATTGAACTGGGAAATGAAAAATAGTTCTCAATTAATGAATAAAATTATTAATCGGACGCTTGTTATCCATTGTTATGATTTCTTACTAGTTCTATTCCGAAATGCAGAGTTCGTGTATAAATGTACCACAATGACATTAATTTTCTCGCTAATCACTTCATTCTTCATTTCTTTATGGAAATCAAAAGTTGTTCTATAAAGCATTGAAAAACCTAAGAAAAAGTAAAACAGTAGAACTAAAACAAGTAAAAAATAAGAAGAACCAAATAGTTTCAGACGATGTAGGAATAATGCAGTGCTGGCAACAATACTTTCAAGAACTCTTAAACCAACAAACCCAGGAATAATAATAGATAATGAACGAAATGAAAGCATAACAACGAAGGAACTCGAGCAGGCAATTAAAAGGACAAAAAGGGGAAAATCTGGAGGACATGATAAAATCACGCCAGTAATGATCATTTACCTAGGAAAACAAGGAAGACAATTACTATTGAAGATGCTTAATAAAACTTGGAAAACCGATCAGGTGCCCAACGACTGGAACATAGGAATAATAATGCCTATACATAAAAAAGGTGACACGACAGAATATGCTAATTATCGAGGTATTACATTATTGAGCGAAGTTTCCAAGTTATATGAAAGCATATTGGGAAATAGATTAAGATCCTTAATAGAGCTTGATGGTTCACAAAGTGGATTTAGGAAAGGGCACAGTACCCAAGACCACATTTTCACGATAAAACAAATGATAGAAAAAACACAAACAGAAGAAATTTATATGGCTTTCTTGTACCTTGAAAAAGCTTCCGATAGTGTACCACAAAAAACAGTATGGAGTAGCCTAGAACAAAGATCGGTTCCAAAGAGTCTAATCACACGAATAAGGAGTCTGTACAACCAAAATTTCATCTACGTCAGGAGACATAACCTTGAATCCGATATATTTAGAGTCAAAGACGGACTTGGACAAGGAGGAGTACTGAGTCCTCTATTGTTTATTATTGTGATGAATGACATCATTAGGGCAACAAAAACGTAGGTACACTGAAAAGATACATATAGGATACAACAGGTTAAAACTAATAACATTGTCTGAGTGTGCGTTTGCAGATGACCTAATGATTTGTACACCAAGCGAAACGGATTTGCAAAGGAATCTAAAAATATGGGAAGAAGAGCTGAAGAGGAAAAGCTTGAAAATTAACATACAGAAAACTTTTGTTTATTGACTGATGACCACTGGATCTGAGAATAAAGAAACTCATTTAAGGATACAAGAAGAAGAAATCGAGCAGGTAGACATATTTAAATACCTTGGTATAAAGATAAATAAAAACGGAAATGAAGATATTGAAATAAATGAAAAGATAACCAATGCATCAAAACTGTATCATTTATTATCAAGATTATTTATAGGAAAAAAGGAAATCATCGCAAAAACCAAAATCACAGTATATAAAACAGTTTATCGGCCGATCCTTACTTATGGAAGTGAAAGCTGGATACTGTCACAGAAGTCAAAAAGTCGAATCCAAACAATGGAAATGAAATATTTTGCGGAGAGTGAATGGTATAACACGAAGAGATCGGATAAGAAACGAGGATGTGAGAAAGGAACTGGAAGTAGAACAAATACTCGATGTATTAGATAAACAAAAGCTTAAGTGGTTCGGACACTTAACAAGAATGAGCAACAGACCAGTCAGAGATGTGTGGGAAGCCCGAGAAAATACAAAAAGGAAGAGAGGAAGACCTAAGAAAACTTGGATCCAAGAAGTTGCAGAAATACTGGAAAGAAGAAATATAAAATGGGAAGAAGCAAAAAAGATGGCGAATAATAAGAAGAAATGGACTAATTTCATCTACGAACAAAATATTCAGATATAGATACCTCTACCCTTACACCTTCGGGTATAAAAAGGGTTTTTGATAATATACATATACAGGGTGGCGCACCGAAAACGAAACAGATGCATTTACTGGCAGATGATTCCTTTTTAAAAAAATCCCTCGGACCCGTCGATTTTGTTTTCGAGGGGGACACAAAATTGGCATAAAATCACTTTAACATTTGCAGCCCCTTAAGCGGGGGTGGCATCATCCCTAAAATCTTAAATGAAAAGGGGGGTCGAATGATCCATCATTTAAAAGGTCTTTCAACTCCCTTTATAATGATGTAAAATTCATGTATTCAATTCTGTAGTTTTGGAGTTTTATTGATTTAAAGTTTAAAGTAGACTTTAATAGGTACATCAAATTAGTTTGTACTTCTTTCAGAAGAAATTTGAGTAAAAGCATTTTCTTGATAAGTAAATGCTTTTATTTACTACGCCCATGGTTTATTAATAATAAAAATAGCAATTGAAGTGTCCTTTGTGACAAAAAAAGTTGTTTCTTGAAGAAAGATAAGTAGAGAATGCCACGTACTTATTTTAAATAGGAAATAGTACATTAGTTTGCGATTGATTTGACCAATCTTTGTTGTTAAAATATCATTTATTGCTTTTACATAAATTAACCATGGTATATTCCACGGCAGAAAGGGTTGAAATTATTGAAATATTTTTCGGAAATAATCAGTGCGCTAATAGAACAGCACAAATTTTTAATGAGCGACATGAGAACAGTAATGTGCACCGAAAATATGTTGTAGAACTTGTAGCTAAATTTCGGGAAACTGGATCAGTCGCCAATAAAAAACGTAATATTGAAAATCCTATAAGGAACGAAGCAACAGAAGTGGGGGTTTTAGGGCAAGTTATTGTAGATCCTACATTAAGTACCCGCAAATTGCAAACTTCGTGTGGTGTTAGTCGACGTACTATCCAACGGATTCTAAAGGCACATAATTTTCATCCGTATAAAATTCACCTTGTACAAGAACTTAATGAAGACGATTTTGATAAGCGATTACAATTTTGTGAAGTTATGAGTGAACGAATTACAAACGATGAACAATGTTTATTTAACATTTGCTTTTCCGACGAATGTTCCTTTTTTTTAAATGGCGAAGTAAATCGTCATAATTGTCGATATTGGTCGGACTCTAATCCCAGAATTTACCATGAGGTACACACACAGCAGCCACAAAAATTAAATGTTTGGGCTGGCATTTTTGGCGATCATTTGGTTGGTCCTTTTTTCTTACCTGGAAATTTGACTGGTGAAATGTATTTGGAATTACTGCAAAATGCCATAGATCCTGCGCTAACAGATATAATTGAAAATCAGAATGATGGTCGATACGTTGAGAATATGTTGATGTTCCAACAGGATGGTGCCCCACCACATTACGCATTAAGAGTTCGGCATTATTTAGATCAGACCTTTCCAGGTCAATGGATTGGTAGAAGAGGTGCCGTTGAATGGCCCCCAAGATCGCCAGATTTATCACCTTTGGATTTCTTTTTGTGGGGTTGCTTAAAAAGCAAAATCTATGCTACTCAGCCAACATCCTTAGAAGATTTGCGACAAAGAATTGTGAATGAGTGCCATCAAATTACTCCTCAAATATTGCAAAATGTCCGGCAACGTTTTCAGCAAAATCTTTATTATTGCATGGAAAGTAATGGTGGTCATTTTCAACATTTACTCGGCTGACAGGTCAGTTCATTCTTTATTTTTTAACAACTTTGCTGCTATGTATTGATCTCCTCTTACGATGATGTATTTAAACTTTAAATCAATAAATCTCCAAAACTACTGAATTGAAGTACATGAATTTTACATCATTGTAAAGGGAGTTGAAAGACCTTTTAAATGATGGATCATTCGACCCCCCTTTCCATTTAAGATTTTAGGGATGGTGCCACCCCCGCTTAGGGGGCTGCAAATGTTACTGTGATTTTATGCCAATTTTGTGTCCCCCTCGAAAACAAAATCGACGGGTCCGAGGGATTTTTTTAAAAAGGAATCATCTGCCAGTAAATGCATCTGTTTCGTTTTCGGTGCGCCACCCTGTATAATCACTTTATTCTCATATTAATAATTCTTTCCACATTTTAGTTCGATTATCTAGAAAGCGTGTATTTCAGTTTTTTTTATACTATAATTTTTATTGAATCATTATGTGAATAACAACATTGAACAGAAACTAATTGAGTCACTGCCGTAAAATTTTCTCCTGCCATGAAGATATCATTAATTTGCTGAATAATATGTATATTTATTGTATGAAGCATGGATTAATCCTTTCTTTCCGTATACATCAACAATGAACATATATATAGGTATGTGTGTCATTTGACAAAACACATATAAAATACAATCAATATATAAAGTAATTACTTACCTATATATAGCAATATTTCCAAGGCGCTCAAGAGGTAAACACATTTCCGGAAAATTTCCTTCCTGTCATAACAACATTAGATAAAGGCATTTTCTGATTTGGTAGAAAGAAAATTGGTGTGAAATTTTCCAAGTAATCGTTGGAACTGGAAAATGATTAATGATCTTTGTGATAACTTCTGTTATTTATTAATATTTCTTGGCTTGCGTCGTCTTTAGTGTTCTTAGGTGCGACTGGGTATATTTTGTAATAATATAACGGATTCATTTTTCAGTGTCGTACTCATTTCTTCGAAAAGCGAGAAGATAGTGCCTAACTGTACATATGTTACCGTGAAAGACCGAAATCTGGTGAATGTCGAGATACACCGGTGAATGTCAACATTCTCAACGTTGCTTGACGTATGTCCGAAATATTGTTGAAATTTCATTATTTCTAACTTACACCGGCGATTGTCGACATTCAGGATGCCACTCATGGTGTATGTTAAAAAGAATTTTTTTTTGAATTAAAAACAAAAAAAATCCATAGGTCTTTATTTATTAAAATAATATGGGAAAAGGACTTTGTTGACCTCAAAACAAACAGTAGAACATAAAAATATAAAATGAAATATAAAAAATAAGAACAATATCTTATTTATTACAACAACTTAAACCACCGTGGCACTTCAAATTGCTCAAAAGTTCCTTGCTTTTACAGCTGCATTTAGTCGTGGAACACTTCCTTCTGCAGTTAGAACCTGTATAGCTTTGCCCTCCACTTTTTGAATTAGCAGAAGCTGCTTCCCTTAGCGACATTTCTTTTGTTGAAACTTCGTCCATGGAAAGTAACTTTTCTTCACAAATTACGATCTGATTACGGGTGAAAAGTTGCTTCAAGGTACCATTTTTGTTAGCTAATCTATAAAAGTCTGATTCCTCTATTCCAACAACAACCGCTAACACATTTCGAGGGTCTGTACGACCACGGTCGACATCAGGGACTTGAATTCTTACGCTCTCACCAATTTGGGCAGGAGGAAAGTTTTTTTTGAGGTTCGCAACATTTTTATTTCTTGAAGTAGAATATTCTCTTTTGCAGCTACTCTTTTTAAAGAAATTAGCTCGTGTTGTTCAGTCAGTGCTTGAGATGAAGATGTGTTAGGGGGCGGATCAGTCAGTGCTCCAGATGAAGATGTGCAAAGTGGCGGATCAGTCAGTGCTTGAGATGAAGACGTGCCAGGTTGCGGATCAGCTCCAATGGTATTTTCATTATCCATGTCTGTTTCAACATAAGCTTCTAGCTATTCCTCGCTCTCACTTATCACGATTCACTGTAGTAGCCATTGAATGCAAATTATAATTTCTAATAAGAAAATTAAATTAGGTTAGGGAGCGCTCTCAAACGTTGCGTTAGACTGACGAAGACAAAGCTAACTGAAACAAGGGGCTGGAACCGTCTAAAAATTTGTCACGACCTGCAGTGTCCGAGAATCAACGGACCTCATTTGTGTTTGTCGACATATACCGGTGAAAGTCAGAATGTATAATAGAATTAAGAAATGTTCGGACTTTCACCAAGGCATTTGACATTTGTCAACATCCACCGGCGAATGTTGACATTCACTACTTTTGGTCTTTCACGGTAACATATATATTTAACAACTGAAATATTTGGCTGGAACAATAATATTTTTAGACTAATTTATTTAATTATTTTATTATTTATTTGTGCTTCGTGAAGATATGTTTCCGAATATACATTTTTCACGATAAATAAATATAGACTAGATGACGTTTGTCTGACCTGTACTGCACCTACCTACTTTATTTCCAGGGAATAGACCGAATGCGCCGATTGATAATTAATTTAATAATGTCAAGTCGCGTTCATCCCAACAAAGTTGATCAGGTAGTGATTTTTAGAGTGATCCATCAGTTCGTAATTCTGCTGAACGTGCTGATAAAATAATTGACATATATGTCAAATGTCAATGAATATTACAACAACAACTCAATTTTATTTGATATATTATACGACAATTATGAAATAGGTGTTACTTCTAACCATTAAGAAATGGGAGTTGATCACTATAAATTGAACTCACCACTTTGGAGCATACTATGAAGAGTTGAACTTCCTGAAACACTATACAATTTATTATTGAAATCAACTCATCTACAGCTGTCCATTCATTTCCGCTGAAATATAAACTAAAATATCTCCAAGCAAAAATATTTATATTATGTTTTCAACATAATGACACAGTATAGGAACGAAACAGTAGTATAATTATCATAAATTTCATTCATAAATTGCCAGAGCTTTTGATGACCTTGAACGGATCGCTTTACGATTCATTTTACCATAGGCGTAGGTAGCATGTTTTAAAATGACTTGAACATGTAAAATGTTTTTTCTTAAATATTGTAGAACAGTACACTGATGAGTGAATAAAACAATAGTCTTATACAAAATATTTATTGGTTTTTCCATATTACAATTTTCATTTTGTTATGATTTTTAAAATTATTATTGACAAATTTTAACGTGTAATATAGTCGTACCCACATAAATTGTTTACTTTAAGTTTTAAAGTTTCTATAACACACTGGTTTTCTAATCCACATGATATATTTAAGCCACGTAACAACTTGTTTAAAGTTTGTGGCCCAGGTAAGCAAAACATCTTCATTAAAATATTTTTGTATACCTGTGGTCCAGAAAAATACATTGACAAACATTTATTTTTGAATTTGTTTGAATACCTTCGACCTTTGGGTTCATTATAAGCTTGTTTAATTTGTACTTCAATAAATTGAGCTAGTTCATCATTTGTACAAGTGTTACTAATTAATTGCTGTAATTTATTCACAGTAACTGAAGCATATGAATTTTCGAGTTGGCTCTTAAGTTCTCTATTTTCTTCAATCAACTCATCTCATCAACTCATTGTTGTGTTTCCTTAATCCATTGATTTTTTGCTATAATAATGAGTTCCTTTTACGTAACTTTCCCTTTCTCAGCGTATTACTGGACAATATTTGACAAGTTTGAACATCACTAGTTGTAGATATTCTAGGTGGGGTCTGTACGGGAGAATTTCGCGATGTTGATGGTCTTGCTATGTCTGTTGGCTCATATACAGACCATGTACCTGGAACTACAAACACAAAAAGTGTATGCGAGAGGTCTAGTTCAATGAAAAGTAAAAGAACTACCAACTTTTCATGCATATATGATTCAGCAGTCTGTGATCTTGGCAATGTTTTCTTTTATGAGGTTGCATAGTCATGTCTGGTTCAAAATGAGCACTACATGAACGATGACTACTATTGTATAGAGTTTCTATTTTTGGCATCAAGTCAGGCATATCGCATGCTTCGAGCCAAACTTCAGCTCTGAAACAAAAACAACAAATTAAATCAATTTATCACCGCATGAAACTAAGGCTCAAAAATGAAATATGAAAATCAAATAATAAAGTATTATACTTTTCGTATGAAAATACAAACAGTTTCTCACCTTTCTGAATCCTTTGGAAAACGGTGAAATTTTTCATCACAATTATAATATTTATTGTTACATCCACGAACTACTCACACACTACCCGTTTTCTTCTTTTTAATGGTATCCATTGCAAGAAATGCTTATAAACTATAAAAATAATAATGTTTGTTTGCCCGAAAAGCCGTAAAAATATAAGCCCTGTATGATAAACAATGTTATTCGGAAATTCACCACTTGTACTTTGGTTGGATCGCAGCACAGCACTGGCCGTCGGATGAGATATATGAGATACTCATACAGAGAACACAGAGAACTCGGGAGTGTGACGTCACGAGATAACATACTGGTTCGTTCCTTTACTATAATGACATAAATCAAAGTTAATGCATCATCAATCGGTAGCGTGTATCGTATTTTAATTCTTATTGAAAAAATGGCGACTTATTCCACAGCACTCAATCTGATCAGTTAACAAAACACGCGTACAGCAGGAAATTGATGAGCGCTACGTGGTGATGTCAGTGGCGGAGCATAATGTTTGTAATACATCTTTTCCAATGTAATAATATTTGTCCTCAAAGTTTTGAGAACTGAATGAATGTTTGTTGGAGAAACATCCCAGACAGCACAAGTACGTACCTAAAACGTTTTCAGGATGTCCGTTATTAGACATTCGATGTCCCAGGTACATCCGTTCCAGAACCTTAGCCGACCTCAGGACGTCCTGAAGACATATTTTGTTACTAAACCATACGTCCCTGGGAAGTCCTAATAAGAACAGTACGTCCCTTAATGGACCTCCCTAGTACGTCCTCTAATTTTTTTTAATGGACCTTCGTAGGATCTTTTAAATGGACACAGGAAAATTCATTGAGAATAATTACCATGATATGTCTATATACATTTATTAAAATTTTTATACATTCATATATAAGGACCAGAACAGAATAATTTTTTCTATGCCTTCCACATATTAGTTCAATTTTTCTAGGAAAATCAGGATTGAGGTTATGCACTGTTGAGTCTTCCATGGGGCCATTTAAAATAATTTTTCGATGTGCTGTCCTGTGCTGTCTGGGATAATGCGTTAGTAGGAAGGAAGGAAGTCAATAAAATTAAGCAATATCACACATATAATATATGTTTAATAGGTAGGTAACTATAATAATTATGATTACAGAAAAATTTGAATTTATACATAAAATACTCTAGTTACTAAATATTTGACAAAAAATCAAAGTAATTAAATACTTGCTATTATTATTTACTGTCATTTGAATGAAATATGTTTAAACAATTTAAATTGAATGAGATTTTATTTTTGGGATAGTTATTTTGTCATAACTATATATAATCTACACAATCGTAACAATTGCTTATTTAAATTACTCATATTTTCTATTAGAATAACTTTTTTATTTGTTATCAAATTCCTATTTTTAAAACTGGATACCAATTGTTTGAGAAGAACTTCTTTTCTTTTCAACCGTTTTATAGATTGGTTCAATGCTCCAATTTTTTAGACTTCTCTTCACTTCTTTAAATAACTTTATTTTCAGCTTTTTTCACTAGGATAGTCAGTAGTTTGGATTAGTAACTGCCCAGAGCAAGTAGAAGGACCTGGTTTGATACTTTGCATATTTAATTTTATTGGTGCTTCCTTGTTTGTCTAGAAAAATCAATATTTTTATATAAATATTTTCAATTATTCACACAAAAGTTCAAATTATGTTGTTTATCATTATTAGTTATGTAGGTACATTCCTTCCTGGGTTGCAGGTATGTGGGCAGCTGGGCAAAAATTGTTGGGATAGCTTTATAGAGCCAGCGTACTCTTGAACTTGCATCGGTTTTATAAAACCAAGCGTTTCTCAAAGTACTTTGAGCAAATCCCATCATTTCTAGTTGGTTCCCAATCTTCAATTTGGGTATCCATAATTTGCATTCTTTCACATTTGTAGGAAAGCTGATCAAAAAAGAGAAGAGTACCTAAATAATCATAATCAAATTCTCCTATTATACAGTGACAATAATTATTTTTTTGTTTTGTTTTATTCCTTTTTGTATTTATCTATTATTTAAATGAATATCTAGATTTAGTTTGGAGAAACTTAAAAAACGGTTACCCACGCCACTGATATAATGCTGTTTTGAGCAAAGAAAATATGTTACCTATATATATATATATATATATGTATATATATACCTCAAATCGGCACTTTGAGTCCAATAATTTTCCTTCCAGCGGATGATTGGGTCCATTTGTGACTTTTGAGTCCATGGACCCAAAGGGACATTTCTTTTAATCAGTTCATTGGGTCCACTACTGCAATATGATTGGTCAGAAGGTGAAAATGGGGTGTGGCGTAAATTTGTGATTAACATACACATCAAGTCCATTAATTGCTGTGTTGCCAAATACACGAAATTTTTTTTCTCCGTTAATATGGTTTGCTTGCTGCACATTTTGGTACTCGGGAGACGTATAAATGAAATTAAATCCATTGACTCGTGGAAGAATGACATTTTAACAAACAGAACCATAAGTGCTGTCTAAGTTGAAAAGAAAGTATATTTTTGTGCCGAAGTGTCAAACAATAATTTGTTTTGTCAGTAATATTAGCTTACTTGTGAACTGGATATGACGAAGTCAAATTTGATGCTCGATTTGATGTTACCTACAATCATGTATGAATTAAAAATGTATCATGTTTGTGAAGAAAATAGTATAGGTACCTACAAACCTCAGCGCTCTTCACAGAAAAGAAGCTTTTCACCTGGATATGTATCTACTATTCATTATGCAAACGGGAATTGATAGTTATTTCAAATTTTCAATTTTGAAAAAGGGGAGTTCCATTCAGGTCGTCGAAGCGATCGGCCCGAAAACTAAAAGGTGGGCTAGTTAATACAAAGAAGTTTATTGGTTCCCAGTTTTTCTTCAAAGTTATATCAATCATAGTATCTAGTAGTTGAGTAAAAAATTATTTTGTTAGTGATATAGGTATATGGAGTTCTCCAGCGGGAGTGGTACCCCGGCAAAAAATAAAGGGAAATAGGTACCTAGACGTTGGAATGCAGAATCAGACGAAGCAAATAGTTTCCAAGGGTTTTCAGTCAATCAACAACAAAATAAAGAGCATTCGAATATGCAATCAGGAGATGACACCACAAAAACATCACAACTAATTATTTCAATAAATATTGAGACACAAGAGAGTAGACCTAATTACTCACGATAAAACTGATTTAGGATTATTCTACATTTGTATAGAAAATGTCGATATTAATTTGTTCGGTAAATTCAACGCAGTTAAAGTAGGCGAAACATTATTTAATCTACAAACAGAAATTTATTATCAAATTGAAAAAAAAATTATTTGGTAGGGCGCAATCCAGTCAGAGTCACGTTTGAGAGACACTCTGTGAGCGCTAATTCTCTAATTAATTCCAAATTAATTAAGCAAATTAAATTACTAGCATAGGTACATTCCAAAACTTCAACTGTTTAAATTAGGTGTAATGAGAGATATATTATAAACGGATATATCGGAAGAATATCTCGAAAGAAAAAGAAACCAGTACCATCACCATAACAAATTCTCAGTAAATGTTATAAGAATGATGAGAAAAATGAACATGGTGAATCAAAATCTACAAATCGATAATTCTATCATTAGGTATGAAATATTCACCGGAAATAGTGTTGTTTTTTGCGTGTTGTTTTTTATTTCCCCATAAGTATGTTTTTTGGTAAGCTAACATCTGGTAAACTATTTCATACCTACTTTTGCTTAGAAGAATGAAAATATCATAAAAACTAATAACTTTAGATATGAGAAATGCTCGATAAAAATAGAAGTATGTTAATAGTACTTTTGAACAATGATATAAAATACAATGTGATCCTGATCCACTACCTATACAATTATACAGGGCGTTGAACTTGATATAATTTTGACAGAAAATTGGTTATAACTTTGAAAATATCCCATATAACAGATCACAACCTTATATATGTTATAATGGCGAGGTGAAACAGATTTAATTTTTTGAGTCAAATATAGGGTGTTCCATTCAAAAAATATGGATGGGTTTCCATAGCGGGAAGAGAGTTAAAGCTATAACGTCTACATGTTAGCAAGAAAACGTTTCCCCCTTTATATGATTTTTGTCGTGTTGTTTTAATTTCTCATTAACGTGACGAATCCAGAATTATGTGGAGAGGATGGTTTTTATTGAAATGCTCTGTATATGAAACATGCATATCTTATATCGACACTTCCGGTCAATGCTTTTCCGTTTTAGGTACATTATTTGTGATTTTCGAGTCCATGGACCTGGAGATACTTTTTATCTCATAAAACTTATTTTTACTCTGTCACATATAATATTTACATATTATATGAAAGACATAAATATATTTTTTTTATTGGTGAACCATTTCACCTATTTAAAGCACGCCTCAGCGTGTTTAAATCGAACTTAAAAAAAGCACGTGTTTTAAAGTTACCGTGGCAACATCAACATTTCGAGAAACGAAGTCTAAATCTATGGTCTAAATTATGTCTAAATGACAATTTTTTCATTATTGATCTGAGAGGAATGGTTTGTAAAGTCAAAACTTTTATTCGAACAATATTTAACAATGTCAAATTTATAAATTAAAATGGGAAGTGCCGTTGGTATTGTTTGAAATATTAATATTTCGATTTTTCGAATCTCAGGAAATGGTATTCAAATTAATACTATTGACATTTACAGAACTCAATGAGGTTGAACTTCCATCAAAATACAAATTAGTTTAAGCTTTTCTCATTTCCATGACACAGCAAGGTATACCATAGGTATACATCATATACATCACGAATTCAACCATTTGACATTTAGTTCTTATTTCCATCTATGATTTCCATTTCTTGTTGTTGTAGTAGTTATAGACCAGTATTTATAATTTCAAAGTGCACCAATAAAAAAAATAGCGTAAAGTATTCGTGGATAACTGGTCTTTAAAACACTTGCTCTATTTCGAGCACTCCGGCTTCGCCGTCGTGCTCCAAAAATCGCGCTTGTTTTAAAAACCTTAATATCCACTTATACTTTAATATACTAATATCAACACTTTCAGTCAATTCCTATTCTTTTCAAATCCCTTATTTGTGACTTTCGAGTCCATGGACCTGAAGATACTTCTTATATTATTTAACTTGTAGTCTGTAACATGTATATTATAAGACATAAATATCTTATATCGACACTTCCGATCCATTATTATTTTTTTCAGTCCATTTTCTGTGACTTTCGAGTCCATATAACTTATGAAATAAGCTGAAGCTTTTTCTTTATTTAATAGCACTAAATTCGTTAATCAATGAATCTAGACTTGAACACACTTAATTCAGAATATAAACCTTATTTAAAAACAGGAAACGTAATTTGAATTTAAGCTGGAAATTATTATCAGACTGCACTCAGTTTCAAATAATATCATTTTTAGCATTGGCAATTTTGACATATACAGGGTGAATCAAGACCAACGGGATGGAGGTTTATAGCGAAACGGTGATAGTCTTAGAATGTTTTTCGCTTTAGTAGTATGAACATTTATATAGGCTACATTTCAAAATTATTTTGAAATATACAGGATGTTCCAATAAAGTGTGGCGTATCAAAGTTATATTTTTTCTCACGGAACATCCTATATTTTATTCCATTTTCTGATTGTCGCTTAAAAAATGAAGTACTCCTTCATAATTGTTACCTATACCTAAATACAGAGGGTTCCGAGTTATGCTGACTTTTAAAAAAATGCGAACAGCTCGAAAAAAATTATTAACACATTGATATAACAAATTCTAGCAAATTTTCTCTTACATCCAAATAGTTGAACATTCGTTGGATGTATTTCATAATTAAGTACCTAGGTACTAAACATCTATTCACAGGGTGCTCAGAATTTTCAGTTCCATTATTAGATAATTCAATGTGTAATATCTGGCTTATTTTAAATGGAACACCCTACACTTGAATAATTCACCATATTCAAAAAAATGTCTTCCGAATGGTATGAGTGTGTCCTATGCCTAGCAATTTACAATTTTCTTAAATTATATGCTAAACCGATTTCAAAACATCTGCAATTCTCTATAAACTTTTCACTATTTATCTTGACATAGTTGCTGTAAAAAAAAAGTAATAGTAATAGTAATTTCCCCTCTTCTGCTTTTAATAATTTGTTGTTCGATTTGTAGTGAGTATTTATGTATTTGCTTTATTGAAAATGTGTTTTTGTTTTATCATGTACTCAAATACTTAACGATAAAAAGAAATTGTGTACCTCAGCAACTACAAGTGTGCATATTTATTAGCTGCTGCACTGTTTTTTTTTTCACAGAAACTATGTCAAGATAATTAGTATAAAATATATAGAGAACTGCAGATGTTTTAAAATCGATTCAGCATACAATTTAAGAGAATTGTAAATCGCACGAAAAATATAATACCTAGGACACATTTTTATCATAGCGGCAAAGGTCTCAAAGATTCTTTATTTTGAAGAAATAATTATATAATTTGTATTGACAAATTGAAATGTCTTTGTTCTACGTTGTTTTTCGCGCCAATTATCTATTGTTTTCAACGGTTAAAATAGAGTGCCGTGTGCATCAAAAGATGATACATAAAAGTTTTATATAGGGTGGTCCACGCAAATCTGGTGTGAAAAATAATGAACCATGATTTATAACAACGAATTCAAAGTAGATAGTGTTAATATTCCCGTAAAATGTAATTCTAAAAACTTAGTTCCTATTTTGGACTCCAAACTGAGATTTAAAGAGCATTTATCTTTATGAGAAACATTTGAAATAAACAAACACAATGTGTGTCACAAAATTGGAAGACGTTTCTTGCGATTCCCTGGTCTTATCATAATTTAAGCATCGTGATCTTAGTATAATAATATGGGTCGTGTCTATAAACAACACGTATTCAAGAAGGGTTCAAAAACTTAAGAACGCCTGGGTTAGGCTAATTTAAGATATCTGAAAGTGGATTTTAGTTATTCATGATACAAGTGCGTATCTTATATTGTTCAACGAGTGAGAAAAGTTCTTTCCCCACATGTTGCACACCATACCCTTTCTACGACTGCATAAATTTAAAGAATACAAGTAAAGTATTTTGATATTAATTTTTAATGGTTAGTAAAACAAAAATAACAATAAAGTAATCTATCTCTGAACTGTTACATAATTTTATTCAAAATTATAGTTAATAGAAAAATTCATACAATTTTGTATGGTCAAACACGGAACGTCATTCTACAATTTAAAAACTTCTAATATAATCTCAGTTTTGTGACAACTAAGTAGGTATTTGAAGATGACAGTAGCATACTAAGTTTTTGTTGATTTTATTTGATTTTATGAGAAATACGTCTCTTTTCATAGCAGTTGAAGAGAATAATTATTATTTATCACTACTTATAAGTAGGTTCGATCAATTATTATGTAATTACATCAATTTTAAGTTAGTAGCACCGAGAAAACACTAATAATTGTCGTGAATGCATTTGTGATCTCTTATATGTATATTAATTTGAATGAAAATTCAGCGATTATATTCCATTGTGCACTAGTAGGAAATACTTATTGATACAGTTAATTTCGTTATAACTTTTTAAAATGAAACTGTTTCTAATGAATTCCACTATTTAAAAAAAAATTAATGATGATATGTCAATATCCTAATAATTATTATCAATACAGAATTCTTAAAAATGTTTAATTAAATATTGTAATCAATTAGAAACGGTTAGTTTTATTTGAAAAAATTTTTTGAGCAGATTCCACAAAGTAAGGGTCCAAATAGTAAATTCAAACTAGCACGATTCTCGTAGTGAAAACTTCTTTGGGCGCGTTAAGCACTTTTTGGAGGAGGAAAAAAATTGATTTTTCTTCATCGTCAGGCTATATGTACCTAGACTTTGTGTATACCTATGTGTACAGAGTTATTCATTATAAATTACCCACCCCCTATCATCGTTATTATTACTTTTAGGAAAAGATGTCTTGTATAAAAGTTGTTTGGTTACAGCTGAATTTTCTTAATATTCTACCAAAAGTTATTATTCAAAAAATAATAGTTCTTTTTTAAATGGGACATCCTGTATATTTTCACATTTTTGGAATGGACTTTTTTTTATTTCAAAAATATATAATATGTTACCCCTACCTTGTACCGTTTTTGAGTTATGGAATTTTGTAAATCTTAGTTTTAATAATTACTGTAAATATGAAAAAGATAATTTATTGAAGTAAGCTATGAAAATGACAACTAATATGTTCGATAATTAACATTTCTCAGATAAAGTAATAAAAATGGTTTTCAGAGAGGTGGAAGATTTTATTAATAATAATAATATACAAGTGATTGAAGCAAGGATTCAACTTGAAATTAACAAACGAAATTAAAATAATGAAGTCATCTGCATTGTTATTATAAATAATACAAGAAGGTTTTATCAATTATGCATTGACAATAATGGTGGACATTTCGAATATCTTTTTTAAGTTATTATTTATAAATTTTCCTAAATAAATCTTAGTTTTCTGTTTTGTATAGGTATATATTTTGACTTTTTTTTCTTACTGAGAACCATTTTAATAACTTCATATGAAAAATGTCAATTATTAAACATATTAGTCATTTTCATAGCTTACTTTGATAAATTATCTTTTTCATATTTACAGTAATTACTAAAACTAAGATTTACAACATTCCAAAATTCAAAAACGGTACAAGATAGGGGTAACATATTATATATTTTTGAAATCAGAAAAAAAAGCATTCCAAAAATGTGAAAATATACAGGGTGTCCCATTTAAAAAGAGCTACTATTTTTTGTATCCCCTTAAATTTGCACGCTACTGAACTTTTGATAGAATATTGAAAAAATTCAGCTGTAAATCAACAACTTTTATATGAGACTTTTTTTTCAAAAAGTAATAATAACGATGATAGGGGGTGGGTAATTTATAATGAATAACCCTGTTCCTTTTATAACATATAGGGATACGATAAAATTTATAGAGGCCGTTGATTTGTTAGTAAAAGTTTCCTTCCATCAAGGCCATTCAATGGAAATTTGAAAAAGAGTCAATATTTTCGCGAACATTTTTAAAATAGGAGCGTAAGTACGATGAAATTTGTAGATTTGTTAATTTAAGAAAATTTCCATTTACCATGGGCCTACGATGAAATTTTCAAAACGGGTTGATTTGTTTGTGAAAATGTCCTTCCATCATAGCCGTACGATAAAAATTTTAAAAGGGAGCAATTTTTGTCAAAAAAAATACAGGGGCGTACGATAAAAAGTGGATTTGTTAATTTCTGAAAATTTTCATCCACTATGGTCGTACGATACAATTTTCAAAGGGTGTTGATATATTTGTAAAAATTTCCTTCCATCACAGCAGGTCAATTGTTTGTGAACATTTTTTTAATATGGGCGTACGATACAATTTTTAGGAGGAGTTGATTTATTTTAAGATTCCCTTCAACCATAAGTGTAGGTACAATGAATTTTTTTGAAATAGATTAATACATTTGTGAAAGTTCACATCTACCATGGGTGTTTGATGAAATTATTGAAGAGAGTTGATTTATTTGTTGAAAAATCCGTTTATTGGTGTTCTCACTTTTGTCGGCAGTCCCATGACTGGACTCTTCGTTCATTTATGGTTCCAAAATGTATGTCCTCCAATATTTATTATATATGTTACAGTTAAAGCGTGAATTTCTGTGTATACCTTATTTAATAATTCCCTTGTCTTTCTCCATAAATTAACCAATGATCTGCTTCAAAACATCATGTAAATGAACGCATTCATTGAAATTCACGCTTTAACTGCAACATCTAAATAAAATATAGATGTATAAAAACATTATGATAATTATATATATTGTATATTTTTCGGCTGCTTCACGTAACACGTTTCCATTGTTAAGCTAAGATTAAGATCATGGTGATAAAGTTTGCAGATTGAAAAGTATTTCCATTAATTGCTCCTGGTCACTTTCCTCAATACATTTATCATTGGAAACAGTTTTCTAGGTATGGCTGTCATTTTATTTGATTTGGATACCCAAAACCCTCAAGGGTAAAATATCTTGTAAATAAGCGTCAGGAGATTGTGATGTCATCCGTTAAAAATAATTACCGATAGGTCATCAGGTTAACAACTTTTCATAGTAACGTTCCGACTGTTTTCCTTTTTTTGATTAGCCGGAATATGATTTTTACTTCTTTCCAATACAAGACAACTTGTAAACCATTTATTTCGGCATCTTCAATCTTGTTTATTGCGAAGCATACTTCCTATTTTGTAGTCACATCAAACTCAGATAAGGATTTATTCTCAGTCAAGCTGCCTAAATATTTCACATAATTCCATAAACATCAAATTTCAATCGCAAAAATAAAAATATACATTCAACCAAGTCGTTCAACGAATAAAATTTCCACCATACTACGAATTATAGCAGAATACCGCGTGAATAGTTTCACATTTCAAGAGACAAGTGGACAAGTAGGTATAGCTACCCATTTTTATAATCCCAAAACTAATTGTAGAGTTATCTTAGTTATCATGAAAAGACCTGTCTTAAAACTATACTTGATTTCGTGAGTTGTCTTTATTAATTGAGGTATGCAATAGGCACATTCAGACCACTGTACATGTGGCAACAGCGCGTGGACCAAATCTGTAGATGTTAGGATTAAGGAAATTTATAACTCCGCCCACTTTTTAAAGGACTCAAAAATCCGGTTTGAGGTAAATATATATATATATATATAT
>CAJUYG010002534.1:0-25461 GCA_910591675.1 Galerucella calmariensis | reverse complement strand
ATTATTGCGTTCTCCAGCAAGGTTTGGTCGTCCGCACTGAGGGTAGTCTCAGGGTACGCCTTGGGGAGAACTGCCATTCTTATCAATTTTGCTACAGCTGCATAGCTGCCAGTTGAAGAAGGGATGGCTATTCTATCCTCCTTTTTCTTATTCGCCTGTACTTGCGGTGTTAGGGCTGTCGCCATCTCCCGCTTCCGTTTTTCTCCTTTAGGAGGGATGTTCTATTCCTCTCCTTGCTTTCTGCGCTCCGTAGCCTTCTTTCTTGCTTCCTCCGGTGCAAGTCCCTGTTCAAGGAAGCGAAGATACCATCTTACCCCTTCTCCACTAAGTCCACGCCTTAGTGGATCATCCCTTCCTCCGGGTTCACCCAGTTCAGGAAGGAGGGGGGGGTCTTCTTTTTCGTCCAGGATTTCTCCCGGAGACTTCCACCAGTTGAGCAGGTTGAGGGTGTAGGTGCCCCTGCCTTTCTTCTCTCCTGTTTTTCTCTGACTTCCTCAACACGAGGTCTGTTCGCGTGTGAGGAAGATGCTTCTGTATTTTTGGGCACTGTGGATACATTGCTCCGACTTGCGCCCGGTTGCGGTGCATGCCCGCTTGGTTTCTTTTTTTTTCTTTATCCATGGTTGATCCCACGAGTAGCTAGGGAAGCCCAAGGTCCACTCCTGCAGAGCCCCGCATGCAGGAGTAAGGGTATTTAAACTGGATGTCCCCAGGTATCCAGAGTCCGCATATTAACGATCAAGCTTCCCCTTGACCACGCAGTCCTCGGCATATGCTGTTCCACCTTGACTTGGAGGGTTTTTATCGTGGTCACCTTCCACTTGGCCAGCTGTTTAAGGCAAGCCCCCACATCTGGTGAATATACCTCATCAACCACCTTCCACTAGATACGGTTTATATCAGGCAGGTTTCCACAAGCAGTCTATTGTTCCGACGACCCCGCTGACTCCGGCCATCGGCCGGCTATCAGCAAACTCGTCGGGACAACAGTCCACTCTCCACGGTGAAGATCCTGATATCGGATTTCTGCATTTCACAGGAATCCGTTGAGCTGTCCTTGGTTTCACGTATTCCTCCTGAGAAGGAACAGCTACTCGGCTCCCCCACCAACGACCAGGTCTCACAGCTCCTTGGGGGAGTCTCCGGATGTGAAGCGAATTGTGAAAAATGCAAAAAATTCTATCCGAATAACGATATAACCGAAAACAACTGATGCCAACTAGATTGTATAAAAAAGCGACTAAGTAAAGAGGAAGCGGGGAATTTTTTTTCTTTCCTCTGCCAGCTTTTTTGGTTCATTTTCATCAATTTCGTATCAGTAATTATTCAAAAAAGTATATTTGATATACTGTATATCATGAAATGTTTCTAAAATGTGGCCATTATTGAACTGCATCTTTTTCATTTGAAACATTTGTTATAAATCAAAGCGTATACTGTGGGCAACCCTGTATGCTTCAACAGTTTTATTTGCTCGATTTCAATTAATGAATGGAAGTTGAATTTGTTTTTAAAACCAAAATTTTTTACCAAGCCACCACGACTTAATGTCATTAATAAATATATTTGGTTTGAATGTGATTTTGCTATGTTCGTTATTTATTTGTTTTTTTTTTGGTCCGAACGAGAGCCAATATAGAAACGTACATGTCTCTCCGTCCATCACAGTTACACTGCTTCGTATCTACTGGACCAATTCAATTGAAATTTGGTGCATAAATCAATCTCGGTGACCCAAATATAAACGTGTGACGTGAATAAATGAATTTTACATATCGGAGTCCTTTTTTTTGATACAAATTGAAAAAGTCATGCAAACAATACAGTGTGGCGTATAAAATGAAAGAACTTGTTGCGAGTGTCTCAAATATGAATATTTTATAATTTTAAAAATTCGTTTAGAAGTTATTGCAGAAGTAGATAAGCCTTGACCTTTACTCCCTTTCCTTCCCTTCTCCTAAAGAACTAAACAGCATAAAATGCTTGAGAAATGCAGAAAACAGTTACAGTGGACAGATCGAGACGTGAACGGTCAGAAGCACCGCCCTATGACCGACTTAGACGATGCAGATGAAGGTATACTACGTAGAAAAATTGTAAATAATTTTACAGTTGGCAAAATTGTGCCTACAATGCCGGATATTTTGAAAAAATTTAAAGAAACAGGATATAGAGGAGGAAGAGATTCTCTTCGGAAAGTAGTAAAATCAATGAGCTTTCGTTGGAGAAAAACAAAAACCAACAGAAAAATTTTAATGGAAAAGCACCATATTCGTCAATTAAGAGTGTTTTATTTACGTGCCATAAAAAGTTATAGAAATGAAAAAAAGACCGATTGTATATATGGATTAAACATACATTCACAGTACTCATACCGTGGGTACTTGTTGGGATGACAATTCCAATGAAGGACTAACCCATATCCTAACCCATATCAAAAGGAAAAAGATTGATTATTGTTCACGCTGGGAATGAAACAGGCTTCATCGGGAAGGCTAAATTGATTTTTAAGTCTAATACCACTACAGGAGATTAACATCACGAGATGAATTATGAGAACTACAAAAAATGGTTGATTGAAAAATTAATTTCTAGCTTGCCTCCAAAGTCGGTGCTAGTAATTGACAATGCTCCTTATCATTACGTTCGAAAAGATAAAACACCTAATTCGAACAGCAGGAAACAAGTTATGATAGACTGGTTGAGATCAAGAAATATTTACTCCGACATTAACATGCTCAAGGTCGATTTTTATGAAATTATCAAACGTCATAAACCAACATTCATCATATATGAGATACATGAACTGTTGACACAACATGACGATAATATTTTACGATTGCCGCCATACCACCCAGATTTAAATCCGATTGAGTTGGTATAGGCATCTCTTAAACAGTATGTGGCACTTAAAAATGTATCATTCAATATTACAGACGTTCAACAGTTATGTGATAACTTTTTCGACGAATTTGGTGCTGATGAATGTAAAAAACGTTGTGATCATGCGATAGAGTGGGAAGAAAAGTTCATTGAAGGAGAATCTTGGATAGACGAAGTTACAGACAATTTTATTATTAATTTGGGTGAAGATTCTGAATCGGAAAGTGGAACGGAACTCAGTGATTCTGACTATGAATAATTGTTTTTTGTATCATTGATTTTTATATTGATTTATTAATTCCTATTTAACTAATATTATCAAATATTGTTTAATTTCTTGGGATTAGACCAACAAATAAACGCATTTTACACATTTATTTAAATTTATTTTTTCGAAGGTAATTATTTACTCATTGTACTTAGTTAGTTTTTCTGAATATTAATAGGTTATTTGAAAGAAAGTTGTGTTAATAACATATTAACATTAAAATGTCATCAATATTAGATTAGGAAGTACATTCTTCAACCATTATGTAATTAGTAGATGGTTTGGGTTCTTTAGAATAATTATTATCGCTATCTGTGACAATGAAATATACCTATAGGATTTACCTATTTAGAAAATTTATTCAGATTAAATTTTACTCATCAAACATTTTAAATATGTATTTGGTACAAATATTTTAATAGTATTGCAAATTTTAGACGAATAAAAATTTTAGAATACAAAATAAATCACAAATTATTTCCAATAAGTAAATCTCTGCATTCACCCCTTAATCCGCATCATCGTATGTTTGCCTTCCTGTTTTCCGAATACTTTCTCTATTTAACACTGACTGTGGCTTCGCGCATCTCGAAGTTCTCCCACCGTTCACGTCTCGATCTGTCCGCCGTATTTCCTTGTAATAAGTTATTAGGGTTGGATGGGTGGTAACTCTAGCTTTGAAAATTATTTTAAAAATGAATTGGTTTTTTGTATTTTTGTGATCAGCTTCAATTTTAGTTTATAATTCCACTTACAGCCTTGAAAATGGAAGCAAATTTTTCCGAAAGCTTGGAAATATACAAGAATTGACTTTAGTAAGAAATAATCAGTTTGTGTGTTTGTCTATTCTCTCCGTGAATGATAAACAATTTTTTTTGTGAAAAGACTTTACTTCAGTACATATATTATGATGACCCTGAGTTTACGTGTTAATATTTGACATACTGCGTACATTACTTTAAACTAGCATATTGATGACTGATCGTAGCACTCTCGTGAATGTTAATATCAACGATTTATATTCAACGTCGGAGTAGCTATTAATTATTTTCCATTCAGTGGTACACAGGTGGCTCAAAAGCAATAGAAGTGACTGGTATAGTGGTATATGAGTCTATAAGCCAGGACCAACCACCTGGGAAAGCCCCCAAGTATCTCTCAAGCGAAAATTCACGCTATAAGAAAATGTGCCCAGTTAAATATTGATGGAGGATATAGAAGGCAAATGATTATTATAATGTTAGATAATCAAGCAGCCAGTAAAGCACTGAGCTCTCGAGTAATCAGTTCCAAAATGGCGTGGGAATGCTTGGGCAACCAAAATGAACTAGGAGAGAACAATATCACAAATGTCACCTTACTGTGCATTCCAGGACACACTGGAGTAGAAAGAAATGAAATAGCAGATGAATCTGCAGAAAGGGGGTTAGGTTAGGTTTGAGGTTAGTGGGTCTATAAGGTCCTCCACTGCCACTCGCAAGAGTCTATTGTGGCACACACCTATTCAGATTTCACCAAACAATATCAGCTTCTTAACAAAACCGTTTAGTTTATTTGGTGAACGATATTTCAGGTCCGAGGGCGAGAGAGAGACCCTGCCAAACATCAGATACCTGATTCGAGCCGCGGCGGGGCAGGCACAAATTATATGCTCTGCTGTTTCATCATCTTCCAGACAAAGACAGCAAGTCGGATCTAACGACAGTCTAAGTATAAGCATATGATGATTCATATGACAGTGGTCTGTTAAAAGGCCTGTTAGACAACCCTGGTTATGCCTGCTATAGTCTAACATTTGCTTGGAGACATTCTTCGAAAGATGTATAAGAGCCTTTGAATGAACCAATCCTGGTAAATTATGCCAGTGGCCGTGATCGTCTAGTGGTTAGAACCCTACGTTGTGCAGAGAGGGGGACTGAAACAACCTTTTTGGGTACCGAAATCCTTTGCGGAACTTGTTGAGATTAAGTGAATGCATAAGTCAAAGTAAAAATACATTAAAAGTTCTAACAGGAATCCTAACGGGACATTGTCGCCTGAATGGGCAACTGGAAAGGCTCAAAAGAGTGGAGGAAAAAGAATTTCGATTTTTTTGCATGGAATAAGAAACCTCCTTCTTAATACTTAATAATTGCACAGCCCCTGGGTGATTATATAGAAGGGGAACATTTACACAAGTTGAAGCCTACAGATATCGTCAAATTCCTACGGGAAATAGGACTAAAGGAGCTACTAGTTTCTGAGACTCTCCTCAGAAACTTTATTTATGGTATTGTTTTTTGTTTATGGAAGTTACCTACATGCACTATTCAATACACTGAGCTTTTGAAATGTTTTTAAATATTTAGAAATATATTAAAAGTTCACGGTGTATTAAGCAGTATGGGTAACTTCCACACAGTTCTCCGAATAATTAGGTGACTCAGGAAAATATATTTTTCACAAATATTTGTCCAAGGCGTTTCCAGACTATGTCGAACAACAAAGTTGACTTTCGTTTTGGTCGATGGTTAGTCTGGACACGGATTAAAATTACAGTATTTTTATGAGAAACATGTTAAAGTCTAATAAAAATTAATGGTCTCTATTTATGCATAAAACTGTTAAGTAGGAAAGCAGGATAGGAATAAAAAACTTGCTGCTGAATATTTTAATCTATTAAAAAGAAAACCATACATTTTTAAAATAGATACTATACATTTATAAAATAGAAACCATACATTGTTAAAATTGAACATACCTACATGATCTAAAACATAACCATTAATGGTATCCACAAGATAGCCTTGTCTATCCTTGAGTGTGCTCATTAATGCTTTCCCCATAGTAGTTGGAGTAGATCTGACAGGTTTAATTGAGAAATGTGTATGTTTGAGGTACATTTCGCTTGCTTGTTACTTCTACCTACTTGAACATAATTGTCATTTCAATTGTCATTCAAAGATATCTCACAATTCTTGTAATCGCCATGAGCTTAACAATTCATTCATTCTATTATTAAACTTATTTTTGTCCAGAGTACTTCAACCACATACTTCACAAAAACAAAATAATTAGTAAAATTGCAAAAACTGATCTAATTTCACATGCAGACTGACGCCAAACGTATACAGGTGGTGACCGTTACGGAATAATAGGGAAGGGTGGGGTGAGAATGCTTTGTTTCAATTGCCACATAATTTGTAGGCTAATGTGATTTCTTACGGGTGAAGAAATATGTGATTTGTAGCAAATGAGTTTTTTTTTTCTGGTAACAATAAATGTTCAATTATACTTAAATACTTATTTTTTCGGTATAAAGTAGATCTTATTTGAGGCTAATAATCTATAGGCTTATTTAAAAAATGTAAATTTCTGTCAAAACTTTCAAATGATTTACTATAAATATTTAATTTGTTGTTTTAAAGTGATGGAATATTATTGAAGATGTTAGGTTTTTTTTTGGGTAATGAAAACAATTTTTACCCAAACAGCATTGTTATATTTTATAACAAAATATTATACTGTGCTTCGTAGACTTTCATAGTTTCCGAAGAACAATTGTATGAAGGTATGCATAAAGGAGAACACATTTTTTTACATTAAAGAAATTACACTCGAATAAATCATTTTTTATATCAAAATTTCCCAATATTTTCACGTTAATATGGCTTCTTAATAATAAATAAGCAATGTTAGTTTTGAACAAAGGGGAGTCAAGCAAATCAGTTTATTTATAAACAAATAAACTGATTTGTTTGACCCCTCTTTGTTTAATACTAACATTGCTTATTCAATATTAAGAAGCCATATTAACGTTAAAAGATTGGGAAATTTTGATATAAAAAAATTATTTATTCGAGTGTAAATTTTCAGCAACAAGTCTTTTATTCCTATCCTGCATTCGTACTAAACAATTTCATGCATAAATAGAGAAGACAATTAATTTTTATTAGATTTAAACATGTTTGTCATAAAAATATTGTCATTTTAATCCGTGTCAAGAGTAACCATCGACGCAATATATTGTTCATCAAAATTATGGTTCGGTTAAGATGAATATGTTTAATTTTAGTAAAAATTGATAGTTTCCTTAAGAAACATTCGTTTCCAGCAAATAAATATAATTTGCTGGGACGATACATTTTTTACAAATAAAAAACATATCGTTAACCCAATACATTATTTTATGATAAAGAAATGTCATTCTGCCATAGAATAATTTATCTTATGATGAAAGAATAATATAGTTAGCCCGCAAAAATAAGTATTTGTTATTGAAAAACTACTTTATTTAATTTAAATGCTTTCAAAGGTTAATATAACTATTTTGTCATAGTTCCTTTTAATAAATAATGTTCGAGACAAACATGATACATTTTCACAAGAATAAATATAATTTTCGATAAATAATTCATTTTATTAATGACAATGAATATGGTTTTATTCATAGGTAATATTACTTCCCGAACTTGAAACAAATCCTTTCTTAACGACAAATTAAATATTACTTAGGCCATATGGAAAATCATATTTATTTGACATAATAAGATTTTAATTGTCACAAATAAATCTTTTTCTCGGTGTGTAGCGTGTATGCTATATATGAACAAACAAAGACAGAAAAACCTTTTATCGTCTGTCTCTTTATCTCTTACTGGAGCTCAGACCGACATTCCCACTCACAGAGCTCCATATGGCTTGCTGCCTTTATATGTAGTATATCTATGCATACTTCAGGTTTAACTTTTAAATAAGACCGTGCACCATTATCTTAGCCATCACCTAATCGATTAAGATCATCCGAAAGTGGTATGAAAATTGAGTTCGACTTTTTTAAACATAACTATCCATTTTTTATTGAATCAGAACTAATTTAAGAAAATTTAAAGTGCATTTGAACTTATTTTTCAACGATCTTTCCATATCTGTTATTATTTTTTATAACGCTATTTGGTAAAAAAGTTAGCTCGCGTTTGATAGTTTTGTACAGGAATCCCTATGGCGCATCTTATAAATAACACAGTGTAGATAAGAAAGAGTATTATAGATTTTACTGTACAGTAACAGGTTCTCATATCTTCAGAATGTTGTAAAGGTACAAGTGCTGCTCTTTAAGAAACTCGCTACACTGATATGTTGCTTAAATTTAAGGTTTCACAGGTGCTTGTTCCTGGATGTTGATCAATTCCATCCAGAATATCTTGTTCTATCCTTTTGTATCTGTATCTGTAAGAATTTGAAGGGTGGGTGACCCCCACAGCACTTAGGCCACAATTGGCCCATTGTGCATTCTTCTGAGGTTCAGACTTCCTTCTGGCTCGTCATCCAGCCTACTTGTTGGAAGTAGGCGATAACGTCGCTCCCTCATGCTGGCTTGTGTTAGCCTGTACTCGCCGAATACAGAAAACCTAAATTGGGAGAGTGTCGGACATTCACAAAGAATGTGTTCGACAGTCTCATTTCCTGTTCACATCCCCTACAGAGTGAAGTGTCAGACAGACCCAGTCTGTAGAGGTGTTTTCGTAGGTGGCAGTGACCGGACAGAATACCCGTGGCTGTCCGAAGGTTCTGTCTCTTCATAGTCACGTATTTTTTGGCTACTTTGCTGTCCGGATACTGCAGCAGCTCCTTGGCAAGCCTGCAGCCTTCTGCATCGTCCCATCTACCCTTAAACTTATCAAGAGAGTGTTCCTGTATTAGGTCAATCATAGCCAACGCCGACAGACCAATGAAAGTGCCAGGTCCCAAGAGTTTTTGGGAGGCTGCTTTCCTGGCTAGTGAGTCGATTTACTGTGGCCCTTGATCCAGCCTAGAGTGACTTCGATTTTGCTACAGGCTTCGATCAGGGACAGGTGACACTCCAGTACTAGGCCTGATGTGATACGTGGTCTGTTCAGGGCTAGTAGTGCTTGTCTACTATCCGTAAGGATGTGAATTTTATTACCTGTGTTTCTTTTGGTAATCTCTTTTGCGGCGATGTAGATAGCAGTGACATTACAGCCCATCGCCCATTTGATGTTCAGATTCAGAGATCTGGAGTAAATTCCACATCCTGAGTTCATATTGGATTTAGAGCCATCCGTGAAGATGCGGAATGCGTCTTCTTCTGATGTGTCTTGTGTGTTATATTTAATGATTACCTTGTAGTGCCTGTGAAAGGCATATTGTGGTGAGATTGCGTCCGCACTTGCCTGCAGCAGTGGGACCTCATTGAGTGCCTCACGCCATAGGTTACGTCTCAATCTACCAGATCCTACGTCAGGTTGTATACCGATAGAGCGTAAGCGTGTCATGGTCATCAAAATAACCTCCTTGATGTGTATGTCAAGGGGAGTGAGACCAAGGATCACCTCCATCTCTCTGGTTGTTGTGGTTCTTATGCCTCCTATTGTATTGAGGCAAGCTGTTCTCTAAATTTGATCCAGTTTACGGACGACTGTCAGCTGGTTTGCTTTAACTCCCCAGGCAATCGCGCCATACGTTAGCATAGGTCTGATGATGGCAGTGCATATCCAGGCAGTAACCCTGGGTGACATTCCCCAGGTACGGCCGATGGTTCTGCGACACTGTTCATAAGAAATGTATGCATTTTTTACTCTGTTTTGTAGATGAGAGTTCCATGTTAACTTACTATCAAATGTGACACCTAGATATTTCACCTCTGATGAGAAATTAAGTTCGGTATTTAGGAGCTTTGGCACTTGATGTTTTACAAGCTTCCTTTTTTTCGTGAAAAGAACCATTTCTGTCTTCTTTGGATTTATTGACAGTGAATGGTAAATTATGAAAACAAACAATTTTATTTTGTTAAATCTACATTATATTTAAACTTAAAGTGACGCGTTTCGCTAACACAGTAGCTTTTTCAAACGTGTGATTGTTTGTTTTCATAATTTACTATGGATCTACATCAAGTAAAAGCCTCATCTATTCAACAGTGAATGATCTTTGCACCATTGTTCTATGATATTGAGGGCCTCTTGCATCAGAGCACAGAGTATCTCCTTAAATCTTCCTGTTAGCAAAATGACTAGATCATCTGCATAAGCTATTGTGTAGAAGTTGCCATCATTGAGGCGACTGACCAAGGAGTCTAAGACCATGTTCCACAGTAGTGGTGAAAGTACCCAGGCCCCACTGAAGTAGAGCTGGATAAATGCCGTCTGTTCCTGGGTGAAGGGGGAGAAGCAAGAGATTTCTAACTGTCGGGGATGGACCAATGTATTTCAAATTTTTTTGTAAACCACCAGGATCCCGTAATATGTGCAAAAAAACGATGAGGCACTCGCTTCTTGAACATGAATGAGTTGCCAAAGTGACATAAGAATACTCTTGAATTACCTATGAAACAAGGTACAGGATAAGGTATTTTTTTTTCTCCGAATTCATTGGTTCTAGGAAAAAACTTCAAAAAGCCTCCAGGACAATAATATTTTCATTTAACAAAACTCAATTTCGAAATGACAATTTGATATTAAATAAACTAGGGAGTGATAATCCCACTCCCTTAGGGGATGTTGAAAAAATACCTGTCAGTCAAGTACACGGAAATTACAATATTCCAAGTATCCATTTCAAGTTGAATTTGGAAAAAAATGATAACTCACTCGTATTTCATAAGTAAGGAAATCTTGTCATTGGGAAGACCAATCGTAATTCGATACGGGCAGTTCCTAAACTTTTTCGCATGAATTTAGAAACACCCTGTATGTCTCTCGAAGGTGTTTTTTTGTTCGCAAAAAACCGAGCTCGACGTATTCAAAGTGAAATAACGAAAACATTTTCCGGGGAAAATGTAAGAGATACTCTGCAAAGAACTGAAAAAGACATTCCAAATGTGCTTTGATAAATGCTACTGAGCGAAATATAATGTAAATAAAATGGGCTGCTCGCTTTTCCAAAGAAAAAGTCGTCGATGAAACTTGCAGCTCCACCACAAAAATTGAAACTGATCGTTGTAAAAATGTACTTTATTCGGAAATATGTACCAGAAATCCGTGTGTAATAGAATCCATGGAAATGGAAAAAAATATGATTGGAAAATGAAATGAAAAATCCTTTACAATAGATCAAAAACTGAACAAGATAGGATACGAAAAAATTATTTCCTCGATGGAAATTGGAATTTCTCCAGTGAAAACATGAATTATAATTCATATATTGGTGGCTGAAAGAATATTTTAATTCAACTGGATTCCTGTCCTCATTGATGGAATCGATTCAATATAATATTCCATTAATGACAAAAAATATAAAGAGCGTGCAGCGTACACGTGATAGAAGCGTATAATAATTCTGGTTCATACAATATAAAGTTAAATTGAATAATAAATAAGATCCATATATTCTATTATGGAACATAATATATTATACAGTGCTATTCAAAAGTCCCCTCCCCTCCTCGTATCTTTTGAACGGCTACACTTACATTAATAAAATTTGGAGGATGAAAATAAAGTGTTACTTCTATACGCATGGTAACAGGTGACGTGATAGTAATAAATGACGTCACAGTCACAGATTTTTCAGTCCGCCTCTGGTTGGTTGTCAAAAAAATTGACTTTTTTAATTTAATAGTATTTGTTGCTTTGCAAAGTTTTTCTAAATAGATTAAATATTTAATTTTATTATTGTTTAACGAGACGTTTAAGAGTTTACATAGGCAATATGGTACGTACTCAAGCCAACAAAGTAGCAGACATCTTAATAATTGGTGAATCTAGAAAGAATCTCCATGAAGCGGAACGTTTATTTAATGAGAGATACCCAGATCGCCTTATGTCGAGAACTTCTTCACAAGTTTGAAGCAACAGGTAGTGTTTAAGATGCCAAACGATCTGGTCAACCAACATTTAGTGATGATGAAAAAATTGATATAGTTGCTGAAATGGTAGTAAATCCTACTTCCTCTTCAACTAAAGTTGCGTCTCTCTATGAAGTAAGTAAAAGTACAGTACAGAGAGTGTTGGCTAAAAATAAATTTCATCCATACAAGTTAAAAATGGTGCACCACCTTTCGGATGACGACCCCGACAGAAGACTCGAATTCTGTGAATTTAGGACAAATAAAATTAGTCAAAACCCAAATTACACAAAAACAATTTGTTTTAGTGACGAAAGTACTTTTTGCCTCAATGGAAATGTGAATACACAAAATGTAAGGTATTGGAGTGACACAAATCCTCACACCTTTCGTGAACAACATACCCAATTTCCAGAAAAAGTCAATGTTTGGTCAATCTTGCCGCGGTCGCGCGGCTGTCCGTCCGAAATACAACATGTTGTTACTTGGCTGACTGTTCACATTAACCGCGCATCCACAAACCTAGCCAGTCGAGTTGTGAACATGGACGTCTTCGATACGAAAAATGTATTGTTCTGGTGCAAAGTAAGAGTGCTTGTGGGATGTTACCGACAAGGCATACAAAGATCGCGACAAAAAAATTACTGCTTGGCAAAAGATTTTAGAAGAAATGTGCCCTAACCACAATTCGTGGAGTCCGGAAGAGAGAAGAGCAAAAGGTAAGAAAAATTCATAACTTAAATAGGTACTTTATAAACTACAAAAAATGATTTATCCACTTTTTACAAGTTGTATATTAAACAACCACTATATATTTGTTTATATCATATCAGTTTGCCAACTTAAACCGCCTTCAGGCGATACGAAGTAATCAGTAAAAATATTTCTGACATGTTGTCCTAGTAGTTGTTGACCACCAGTCCCGTGTACATCTGTATCATCTAAGCAGCACGTTAGCGTGTCTTCAAATTTGTAACCATCCCTTTTCTAACAAAATTGTGCAAGATGCAAGCTGCTTTTACTACCATCACTGCAAAATCTGGTTGCACTAATATGCTATTATGGAACACACGCCACTTATTGGCCAGAATTTCAAAGGCACATTCCACGAACCTTCTAGCTCTTGTAAACCTATAATTGAAAATTCGCTTGTTATCTGTTAGGTTACGCCTTGGATAAGGCGTATAAGGCGCACCAAGAATAAAATTTATATTCTTGCCTTATAGTGACTGTTAATCTCTCTTCCACGGAGATGCAATCTCTGGAGTGACTATTTGATTTTTGCAAGGGGGGTCGCATCAACATCACTAATTCGTCGAAAGATGCTCATTCTGTAGTAGTTAAAAAACTTTTCAGGAGATTCTCTCAACCGTAGAAAAAGAAAATGAAATTGACCATTCGTCAAGCGCGCTTTGTGTAAAGGATGGACCCAGTACCTCCTTTTTCGCTTCGATTTCTTAATTTGAGCATAAATTATAGCAACCGTTTCTACCAAATCCATGTTGATTATTGAACTGACGGACTTGGTATGACAAGGTGTATGCTTGTATGTGTGAAGGTTATAGCGGTTGTGACCGCGCGGTTGCAACCGCAGCCGCAACCGCAAATGTGTCGCTGGCCGTTTTTGATGATTTTTTTGGCGAGCTCTAGCAATTCTGTGGTTGAAATTTCACTGATACAATTGAATTTGAAAATATAGGGAATGTATAAATGTGAAGATATATTTTAACGCGAAATTTTGAACACTTTCAGTATGCAGCAACTGCAGAATCTTTGCCGAGCCATGCATCCATGGACGTTGGCTTTACGTCTCATCCAAAAGACGACATATCTGTATTATATCTTGTGCTTATTGGTATAATTCTTGCGAGCTTTTTCTTAAGAAAATGTAGAGATGATCATTTCGTCGTAAAAAAGAATCAAGTACAGTTCAAAACTAGTACACCGTAGTATGATAGCTATAATTATTATAAAAAAAGAGAAGTTAAGAGGAAGTGATAGTTATTCCAACGCACTGTATAATGGAATAAAATCTCTACATCTTCCATAACCAAAAAAATCTGTACTACTTTCTTTCGATCTCTTCTTTTGAAAATCTCATTCCGTTAACCAATGCTTAAACCCATCCCTGCTTATAAAAGACACAGCTCTATTCCTCTATCCCATTTCCTCTCTCATTTTCTCCGGAGATTAAATTGATTCCAGATTGAAAATCTGCGGAATGAAGCAAATTTTTTGTGTTCTTTTGTGTCATTTTACGACTTATTGGTTTTATATATTGAAGAAAGTTATTTAATATATAAGAAACAACTCCTTATTCAATAAAATATACAGGATGGTTGAAAAGTTTTTGGTTTTAACAAGAGAGGTAACTAGCTAAGAAGGTATTTAACGCACAATTTCCGGAAAAAAATGACGAAATCGTCCGAGAAGTACGGCTAGAAAGTATTTTCAGTTTTCTAACTTGATCAGAAAGAAGCGTCATTGAAAATGTTAACAAAAAAGTTCCAGTTTCCCATTCAAAATGATAAGCAAAAGTGGGATGATTATAATAGAAATGCAATTCTGCAACAAATTCACAAAATTTTGTTCTACCACTTTTAAAAATAACTGCTAGCTAGTGGAAGTGTTAGTTTAAAATCAAAACCATTCATACGTTTGATTTGTGCTCATTAGTCCAGACACTTGAACTTGTACCATTACCCATGTTTTCTACTTCTAGGACCCAAGTTTAACTGAAGGGATTTTCAGAAGTTGTGATGGTTGTATTCTTTCCACTTCCGTCTGAGTCCTTGTAAGTTCTCACAGAAGCAGAGTATGTGAGTAGGTGTTTCATCGTGGACTCCACATTTTCTGCACATAGGTTCACTAAATTTGTCCATTTTGCGCAGATGCTTCCTCAGGGTGCAGTATCGTAACTGTCTTCAAATGTCTCTTACCCAGTTTCAACAGCTTGGACGAGAGTTCCTCGTTTACCTCATTCAGTAAACTCTTATGTGGATGTAGGCTTCTTCTCCCATGCCGCAGAACCTACATTCTTCTACCTTCACCATTTTGAGCTTCTGTATCTGTATCTGTAGAGTGGGGAGGGTGAGTGTGTAGGCTCACAGCACTTAGGCCACATGTGACCCATTGTACATCCTCCCGAGGAGTTGTCCTCCTAGGTCATTGTCCATCATGTCCTTCTCAGGAAGGTGGACAGGTCACTGGGAGACATCTCCTTTATATTGGCAGGTGTAGACCAATACTCACCGAACACACACTCTCTTATTGACGATAACTCCGGACACTCGCATAAGACATGCCTGACAGTTTAATCTTCCTCTTCACACATCCTGCATAGAGGTGTGTCCACTAGCCCCATAGTATGGAGGTGTTTCCTCAGTTGACAGTGACCAGTCAGAAATCCTACTGTTAAACGTAGGTTTTTCCTGGTCATCGCCAAATATTTCTTCGGCGCCAGCTTTCCAGGGTCGCCCAGGGTGATCCTGGCAAGAATGCATCCTTTGATTCCATCCCATCTCTTAAGCGATTGAGCATGGGTGCAACGTTTGGCTAGTTCCGCAATTGTCGAAGTCGTTAGGCCGTAGGTGTCACTGGGTCCTAGAATTTTTAGTCCAGCGGCTTCCCTGGCTAAAGAATCGGCAGTGCGATTTCCTTTACTCCTGTCGTGCCCTTTAACCCACCTCAGGATAATATTGTTATCTGCCGAGGCGTCAGCTAAATCTTGGTGGCACTCTAGTACTAGCCTCGATATAACACGTTGTCTGTTCAAGGCTAATAGGGCTTGTCTACTATCAGTGCAGATTGTTATGTTTTTGCCAGAAATTCCTCTTCTGGTTAGAGATACCAGCCAATTCTGTTTGAACCACGCTGGTATTGATTCCCATTCCCCACTTAATCTTTAGGCCTAGTGCTCTCGAGTAAACTCCACATCCTGAGCCTTCTTTCATTTTTGAACCATCTGTATAAACGCGTATTGTATTTGCAGCATATGGCTCTGTGTTCTGTTTTATTTGAATTTTGTAGGGTTTGTTAAACAAAAAACTGGGTTCAATTGCATCGTTGGCTACCTGCAGCAGAGGTAGCGCAGTGAGCGCTTCCTGCCATAGGCTCAACCTGCTTGAAAGATACTTGCGGTTTTTCCCCAATCTTTTAGTGTGATTGGTTCCTGGTCCGTACACCTCTATCCCACTTCTTTCTATAGCTTTTGAGCCGTGTACCATTGAATGGCATTCTTTCTAAGTGCAGTAATGGTATGTGGATCCCATTCCTCCTTGTTGCCCAATTTCGTAACGAATTTCTTTGGAAAGTTATACTGTTTCATCATACCATTGTAGCATCTGATTTATATGAAGTAAGAATGTGTTTTTTTTAATGATTCCCTCTCTACTCAGTCTATATCTTGTACTTTCTGAAATACTTTTCATCACCATATGTAGTGGTGTGAGTTTGAGAATTACTTCCATGGCCGTAAATTCCTAAATAATGTTTAATCTCATTATCGTTTACACACACTCGAGATAGACCTACGGAGTCTAACAGGCCATCTACCAGGCCACTGTCATCCAAATCATCATATGCTGGGACCTGGACTGTCGGAAGATCCGACTTGCTGTTTTTGTCTGAAAGATGATGAAACAGTAGAGCATATAATTTGTTTTGCCCCGCCGCTGGTATCTGATGTTTGGCGGGGCCTCTCTCTCACCCTCTGACCTAAAATATAATTCCCAAATAAACTAATCGGTTTCGTTAAGAAGCTGGATTTGTTTGGTGAAATCTGAATATGTATGAACCACAATAGACTGTTACGAGTCGCAGTAGAGGACCTTATAGACCCACCGTAAACCTAACCTAAACTATTTATTCATGAATATTGCAGAAAATGAGTGAACGTCTTAAGAAATCACTCCAGCACAGAACAAACGCCTGAAGAGAGAAATAAGTGGTAGTTTAAACATTCGTGAGTACTACGCTCCTTTAGTAATTTCATTTCATTCCTATAATGCGATTTGGATCCAAAGCGTTGAAAAACAAAATTTCTGAAATCTTTTTGTACAGAGAACCAAATTCACTTAGGGCGAGTGGTACAAAACACTTGAACTTGGATTAATGATAACCGATGTTTAGACTGTGGCTGATTGATGTATTTATTATCAACAATTACGTCAGTCTAAACATCAGTCATCATTAAACCGAGTTTAGGTGTTTTGTACAACTCGCCCTTAGAAATATTCCAAATAAATAATACTATTTTTAAAATAAGTATCATCATTAGATATTAATCTTAACAGTACACAACGATAAGGGAATAGAAAAATATATCACTATTGTGGAGACTTAAAAGAACAAGGAAGTCATTCTCATAGGCTCCTCTTATTCTCCATTGAAATCTAGAGCGAAGCGGGTGAAAGAGAGAAGTTAAATAAACTATTATTAATCATCACGTTCGAGTTTCGAGTTATTCCGCTTTCGTCCTAGTCGTCACGACATTCATCACTCGTAACCATCTCACTGGATTTTATTTAGTGCCAAACTAAATGAATATTTATGTTGGGGAGGCGATCGTGATACCTGTAACAAAACAACTGTTAACAATTCTAGCCCATTTCGCTTTATATACAGTTTTTTCGAATTTTATATCAATCAAATGGTTGAATTCATATATTTGTTTAAATTCAAAGTAAAAAAAGAGTAAACAGTGTATTAATTTTAACATGTTAGCTAGCTACAGATTTTTTGTGGTATTAATTTCACTTTGCTAACCAGGATCCAGGATAAATGAGAATAAATTCTATAAGCATTGACAACAGTCAATTACGTAACAAAAACAGCAGAAATAAACTACATTGACCTAATAAATTAATCTAAAAATACTGCTCGAAATATTTTTCGGAAAGACAGCAGCTTCTACTGCCCTGGCAATAGGTACTGTCAATTGCGTTTTGAATTCGCTGAATAAGATCTGCTCTGTATGCAGGTATTGTCTTCAATTCGATCCCATGGATAAAAATCTAACAGAACTTGCTTAGCGCTCTCGAAAAAAAGGGGTAGAACTGCAAACGTATGCAGACGACCTTGTCATCTTGGCAAGGACCAAGTCAGAAAGGGTAGCATATAATTTCCTCCAAAAGACGTTGGACGATGTCCACAGATCCGACTTGTCGTTTTTGTCTGGAAGATGATGAAACAGCAGAGCATATAGTTTGTGCCTGCCCCGCCGTAGCTCGTAGTGGAGGGCATTATAGACCCACTCTTCACACATCTAATCTAACCTAACCTAGAGGGATTCCCAAGAAAAGTTGAAAACAAAACAATTGTTCAATCACCGCCACCTAGCCACTGTTAAACTCAGAGAAATAAAATGAGGATATATTTCATTAGGCGTTAAATTCCCTTCCTAAATGATACTAACGTTGTCAAAATCCATAAAGCAAATCGAAGGTTATGACAGTTTTTCATTCTTTTTTTGTCACATTTTTTTCTGTTGTGTCAGTTAGGGATAAAAATTAATTTCTACTTATTTTTTCTTGACAACGGTAGCTGGAACGCTACCGAAACGTTGAAATAAAGAATTTAAAAATATTGTGGTTTAATTTCCCAAGAAATTAAAAAAAGAATGAATAATATACCACAAGCAACATACAGAAGATATTTATAACAGTTTTATTGCGGCAGCTCTCCAAATCACCCCTACCAGTTATTTTACATAATAAAGGAAGAAGTACTGGAGCAAACTTACGTAAAATGATCTAATGACTATCCAAATTTTGTAACTATAACGGTACATTTATCATAAAAATTATGTTTTTGTATAATTATTGTGACCTACACCCTCTAGCGATGGTGTAGACTGTAGAAAATAGTATATTGTGCAACAAGAGGGCAAAGTTTTTCTACAACTGCACAAATTTAAAGAATACAAGTAAAGTAACTATGGTTAGTGAAACAAAAATAACACTAAAGTATCCCACCTCTAAACTGTTGAATAATTTTATTCAAAATTATAGTTGATGGTGAAATTTGTACAATTTTGTATGGTCAAACCTGGAACGTCATTTCTTTTCATTAAATTCTATGTTATTTGAAACTATCTTTTCCAATTCAAAAACTTCTCATATAATCTGACAGTTTTGAGACACTTGAGTAGGTATGACAGTAGCATACTAAGTTTTTGTCAATTTTATTTGATTCTCCATTAAATGTGTGTGGCGTGGGCAAAGTGCCGTGAGAAATACCATTTCTCACAGTTTGAGCAATATTTGGTTTTGCAATTAAGTATGCTATGAGAAATACGTCACTTTTCATAGCAGTTGTGGAAAAAATAATTCCCAGCAGTTTCTCGTATGCGAGATTGTGATAAATATTTTTTTTCCAAGATGTAGGATAAAATAGTTTCTGAGAAACATAATCAGACACCCGATACAAAGTTAGGTCTGTGGGAAAACAATATTTTTGCGTACAAACAACTGTTTTCTCTCTTGTTGTTATTGTTTTTCCTTCCGGGTCTTAATTTTCATTTGCATAAATATCACAGATTGCTTTTCGCCTATTATTTCCCTAGCATTATACTGTTTACTACTTTGAAATGGAGCGGATTATTTAATACTACTTCATTATTCTACTAACAACAGCGGTATTCTTGTCTTTTTGATGGCGACGTTACACTAACATTTTCTTCATTAATTTTCCTGAGACGCCCTCCGACGAAATCCATGGATTAAGACGTAGTGCGAGAAATTCCAAACTGAACTTCAGTCTTATTAAGCATACTTCACATCGGAGAGAAAGTAACGGGAACAATAAAATTTGTTAGTTGCCACTATGGTTCATGCCCGTTTGCAAACTTAAAATAAAGTTATCTTAAAAAAAAGGTAGAACGTGTCGCGGAACACGGTAGGAACTTTAGTTCCTTTTAAGCAAAAGTTATGTAATACATCTGACGTTATAGATAAACAATTTGCATATTCTTTGGTGGTTGAGTAGTAAGCACACCAGACTCTCACGCGGTAGACCCGGGTTCGATTCCCCGCGAGGAATTTTTTTTATTATTAATTATATTTTTAAATAATCATTCTGCTTGATATTAATAACGACAACAGATAGACGTGTGAAATATTTAGCAGAATATTCATTATTATAGATAATGGTACGGTACCCTTCATGAGGGAGTCCGACTGGCAACATCTACTTATAACAGCATCGTATATTTAAAAAATGAAACCGTAGCACTATACAAATTGGACATTCAAGAACTGTACGTTTACCACAAAATTAGTGGAAACATAAAATTGAATTGTTAAATTTTTAATTTGAAGTTATATTACAGTTTATAGAAATTTTTATTCTCTAGATTTTTTCCTAAGTGGGTCGTAGAAAAAATATGCTGCTCGACTCGTGTGGATTGTCCATATCGCACTTGAACGATTGAGCACTCCGCCTACGGCGTCGTGCTTCATCTTCGTCCTCGTGCGATATGGCCATCATATCCACACTAGTTGCACAAACTACAATTTCTTTCAAAATATGCCCTTTTACATTTAAAAACTACCTGCCAAATGTCAAATCAATTTATCCATCCATTTTAAAGTTATCGAATTAAAACATTCAAGTTTTCAAAATTTCAACACCCTGTATTTCGAAAAGTAGCTAGACCCCAATCGCGCAAAAAAAATTATGGAAATAATAGTAAAAATTTATCCGAACAAATTCAAGTAGATCACTAGCACTGCGAATACCAGCTTTGCATAGAATTTTAATATAGCATCGGTGGTTCAGTGGCTAGAATGCTCGCATTGCACGCGGGCGGCCCGGGTTCGAATCCCGGCAGGAGCATATTTATTATTATGAATCGCTGCTTCGTAAACGAGAGAGAGAGAGAGACTAAGGAGGCACAAGCAAGCAAGCAAGGCACATAACGAAGCAACATAACATAACGTAGCGTAACGTAACGCGTAACGGTCAGATCTTTTGCGTCGCGACCCCTGGTCGCTCAAACATAACCTGGCGTAAAGAACTAAAGTTCCAATAGTTTGCGTTGCACAGCTCTCTAAGTATTCTTTAAACTAGTTAAAGAACACTTAGGGTCCACTACACTGGTGAAACTAAAGCATTTAAGTGAGACTAAAGGTACGTTCTCCTCCACATTCGCAGGTTGCTAACGACTGCGACCAAAGTAGCAATTATATTCGTCGACGAATTTTGTAAAGAGATGTTTTCCTCCGATCGGATCTTGTTAAATATTCGTCAACTAATTTCATTTCATAGCAGTCGTTTTTATATTATTAATTATTGTATTATTATATTTTCCTGCTATACCTATAATAATGAAATTAATATTCACAAACAGAGAATGATTTTCATGCTTCTACATTATCAGGCTCAAATTGAAAATTGGCTTCTTCAATTAGCACTAGAATCTGAAAGAAGGTGGGAAAAGGTATTGCCAATGTTTAAAAATAGGCAGTATGAAAAATTCCACTTAATTTTGATTAATAAACATTTAGTTGATGAAGAATCAAAATTTAAAGAATTTATCCGAATACAACACAACCATTAAAACACTATCCTACCTGAAAAATCGTCACGAATCAGTCGCTTGTCTGCTCCCAGAGAGGTCTGGCGACCGGCGACTGAGCGAATAGCGACTTAATTTGGGTAGCAGCTAGTTTTGACAATGAATGCCAAAAACAGAATCAAACATCAATTAATATTCCAGTAAGTAGGTATGTTGAGATTTGGAAATATTTGCCAGGCAGAAATAGTGAGGGAGATTGAAAAATCAACAGAAAATAAAAAAAATATCATTAATCCATTTGGAATCAATTTGGACAATTTTGTGAACAACGAAACTTTAATTTGTAAACCGAACAGTCAGTGGAAAATGTGGCAGGATTATTGATGGATTCTGGCTTCAATATGAAGGAAGATAATGGAAAGATTAAAAAGAATACGTGGGTATAACAATGTGGAACACAAGAGAAATGTTGCAAAGCATGATTTCGAGAAATTTAATGTTATTCCCAACCCTTTCACTGATTAGGCATTTAAGAAATACCGTAATGCACGAAATTCTAAGCGAAAGAACTTTCAAGGTAATTTAGAAAAATGTAAAAATAGTTAAATAGCATTAACCAAAAGTGAAATTTTTAAAATTACATCACTATGGGATGAAAATAGTCCCATAGATCTTTTAAAAAGATTTTCTCATATTATTTGCAAACTGGTCGCATTGAATATAATACAGTTTTTTCAAAAACATGTCAGGGTGGCTAAAACAAGTGCTGCGATATTAAATGGCCAATCAAAAACTAAAAAAAACCTAGAATATTCCCAGTAACATTGTTTCATAAAATAGTATCACATAGACCAAACCATTACAACTGATAACTCCCAATCCGTTTTGGAAAAATATTTCCCTAATCAGACTATATACGTTATCAAAAAAGATAACGGACAATACACTGGAAATGGGAAAGAAACCATGGAAGAGCTACTTAAGGTACACTTCCCTGGATCAATATCTACCATGCCACCGCAGAACTCTCCAGCGACAGAACTGGATCGACCACGATGGGCATCCAGGATAGACTGGCGAACAGCGAAGGCAGTGGTAGATGCGGAAAAAACAAAATGGGCTATTAACAGCTTAAAACCATATGAATCACCGGGACCAGACGGGATTAATCCTATCCTACTCCAAAAAGGAGGCAACACACTGCCCTACAGGGTTAGTGAATTGTTCAGAGCTAGCCTAGCTCTAGGGCATATTCCAAGAACCTGGAAACCAGAGACAGACTCCAGTTGGCTTTAAATGTGGTAACAGGATGGACTGTAAAAGAAGAGCTGTGTATTAGTCCTTCAAAAACACAGATGATTGCGTTCACCAGAAGAAGGAAATGGGAAGGACTTGGCCCTCTGACGCTTCAAGGTGAACCAATACGATTATCGGATGAAGTAAAATATCTTGGGGTTATTCTAGACCCAGGCTTAACTTGGAGCCGACACCTTCAGCACGTGATCGAGAGAGCAGAGGTGACCCTCATGGTTGCCAGACGCACTCACTGCACTAAATGGACTAAGACCCAGCATGGTACACTGGCTGTACAAAATGGTTGTCATTCCCAGGATCACATATGCATCTCTGGTATGGCGACCAAATATCAGACAATCCTCTGCTATGCTAGACCTTCCTCCGCTACATTGTGTCATAATGTGCGAAGCAAGGGCAGCACCAACCCGACTGGAAAAAGCATCAGACCATGACGTGGCACATGGGAGAGGACACACAGAGATAAGGCATGTGGATGATGACATTTTCAAAATGCCAACAGACCACATGACCACCAGATATATCTTTCGCAAGAACTTCGAGATTGTCATCAAAGATCGAAAGGAACTTGAGGAAGAGAACGCACCACCACTTAGTAGAGCGAATGAACTGATCTGGTATACAGACGAATCAAAAAATGAACTCGGCACCGGAGCGGGCATATACAGCAAGACGAACAAATATGAAGGGATCGTCTCGCTTGGCAAATACGCTTCTGTATTTCAAGCAGGGATCTATGCAATACTTGCATGTGCAAGGGCTAATAATATGAGAGCCTACAACAACAGGCAGATCAGGATCTACAGTGACAGTCAAGCCACCCTTAAAGCACTCCAGAGCTATAGGGTGACATCTCGGCTAGTATGGGAATGCGGCGAAGAACTTAGAAGACTGGCGACTCGGAACAGTGTAACACTGGAGTGGGTCCCAGGTCATAAAGGAATCGCAGGCAATGAAAAAGCTGACGAACTCGCAAGAGTAGGATCGTCAACTCTGATGTACGAACCCGAACCTGCTGTGGGCATCCCCAGATGCTTAACAAGGTCATGGTTGAAAGGGTGGGTGAAAAAACAACACAATAAACACTGGAAGAATACGACCAGGCAAATACATGGGAAGAAATCCATAAAAGAACCATCAGAAAAAATAGCGGAAGAACTGCTCTCAATGAGCAGGAGCAAACTACGCACCATAGCGGGGCTACTTACGGGACACTTTTCCACAAAGGAGCACCTAAACAAAATAGGGCTATATAACAGACCTTACATGCAGAAGATGCAAAAAGGATACCGAAGCAGCTTCTTATGTTTGTTCCCCGACTATAATACCTATTCCTTTCACTCTTTCAACCCTACTCTCCTGTATCCATTACAACTACACCAGCCGCCCCTTCCGAGTAGTATTCTCGTATTTTATTCAAATACTGGAAACAAACACATGATTACCTCACCCTCTGTACGTGACCATTTCTTGCACAAACATTTCAGTCCAAACTAAATTGTTTGAATTCACAGTACGAACGTGGTTGAATTCAACATCGACAAGAATCCTTCACGTGTGAAATATTCATGTAAATGTTATACGGACACACCGCTTGTTGATATAATAGGAGCCATCTCAACATGGATAATTATTTCACAGAAACGTGATCAAAACCGACCTATTGTGCTGCTTGAAAGTTCATTGCAGAAACTTGGAGAATACACTGATTGTTTGTTTGAATGAAATATATTCACAAGATAATCTTCATATATAGTGTTTCAATTTTAAAGATCACAATGGGAAAAAATGAAATCCCTTCCTATGGCACTATAGCACTTGCTCACACCAGCTATTTGTATAGTTCACACCCTTTTGTACGATGCCACAAAAGGTGTGAGAATTTTCCCCTGGCTGTTATGAACATATCCTTGGCAATATATTCCGAGGTCAGTTAAACCACACAATTTCGTCAGCCGTCAGGCTCCACACTAGTGGAGATACTACTGCTGTCTGTGGACATCCTTTCGTTGTACAGATAGAAAAAATATTTTTGCTCGTCCTCGTCTCTGCTACTTTAATAGAGCAGTTCCGGCTCGGACATCCATTTCGATGTTGTACTATTCACACCTCTTTTATTTAAGGCCGATTCATGCAACTTGCATTATAATTACATTTTCATTACATTATAACTTCACTTAAATTACATTATCACTGCCTAATCAAACCAGTTCATGGAACGAATTAATTATGAACTGACAAGACTGGCAATTGATAAACGTCATATTATTTGAATCGTTTGTGATTGTGCTAGAAGGTTATTTGCAATTATTTGGAAGTTATGAGGTTCTCTCAGCAAAAACGTGTTGGAATATATCAGTTTCACTACTTTTGAAAGTATTAGTGGATGCTCGAAATAGAAGGAGACCTCGGAATGACAGCTGTAACATTTTTGGCGCATGCGATTTCATGTATTTTACCATAGACATAGACATTATATTATATTTCCCTATGGTTTTCACTAAAAATATAATGAAATTATAATGTATAGTTGAAAGTAGACGAACTTCTTAGTGCAATAGTGTAATTAAAATTCAATAATGTGGTTGCATGAACATCATACAGATCGCGTAATTTCTTATGGAACCTTTCTGGATTACACAAATACGACAAGGAAAATATGAGAAAAACAGCTTGAAAGAGAGAGAAAGTATA
>CAJUYG010002533.1:0-30827 GCA_910591675.1 Galerucella calmariensis | reverse complement strand
TAAGTTATCCTGTCATGGATCTGAACAACAATAACAACTGAATCATTTTGAAGCGGTTCAAAGATATTTTCGTTGTGAACAATCTGCTGCCTGTTGTATTGTGCTATATTTCGTTTCATTTCAGATATATTAGGAGTATTAGTATAAAAAAAGTTAGTGTAGCTGCCGTTAGAGAAAGTAATTGTGAAATTTTTTGGTCTTGGTGATAGGAATTTGTGCAGTACAGCTGGAACCATACTCAGAATTGCCGCGTTGCTGTCGTTTAGTTCTGAGTATTGTTGGGAGGAGCCAGCAAAGCTCAAGAAATTCAGCTGGAGCCATATGAATACCAATATGAATATTACTAGGCCGGCACGGATCCATGCTGTTCCACTGCGGCGGCGCCATATCTGGCTACTCCCACTGCTCATTGTACTGCATTTCCTCCAGACCTAAAACAAAATGAAAATATGAGATGTACTAGTATAGCTCCAAATCCATTCCATTTTCATTTCATTGGACTTAATATATACTCCAAATAATTGAGTCTCGAAAATAAATAAAATATGAAAAGTTATTTCTACAGATATTTTATTAAATTAAATTTTAAAATAATACATATGCCTACGTTTTATGTCGTTTTGAATAGTCTTTCAAATTTATGGGTCATATTCAACACATTTTAGCAAAATTTGATACAATGTACTGAATTACTGATATTAGCAACATATTCTCGGAAATTACACGGTTACAGAATAATGTTTCTAAATGTGTAAAAATTGCATTATTTTTAGATAAGAAATCTTGTTGTTGATTCAGATTAGGCGTATTTCCTGTATTTGAATCAAAGAAATTTTGATCTTTTTTCCTTATAAATCATGATGTTTATAAACAAATACTTTGAATAATTAATACTATTATTGCTTTAGCTGAAAAGTAAGTGTAGGTATTAATATTTATAAAATATATGTGGGGAATAAAATTTTTTGGATTTCTGAGAAGCATGAAAACTTATACTCACATATTTTGAAGAATGACATACTGCTGAAACAATCATGATTACAAAACTAAAAAATGTATTTATGATTCTTAATGCTTACCTTTATAAGCCAATAAGAAATGTCTAAATCATTAATAATTTGTTTACATTTATATTTACAGACCACGCTTTGATTTTAAACACAGAGTTATTCATACTATGTTGAATCATTAGGTGATATCAGTTTAATAACAAAAATCAAAAGAATGCAAAAAGTGTTTTTATTACCTGCATCAATATTTTTACAAATTGTTTTCTGATCATTTAAAACAAGTAACATACAAGGATAATTTAGAAAGTTTTCAATATTAGGTATATTGTAGATAAATAAATGGTTTTATTGACCCTAAAATTTACTTTTCAAGTCACAAAAATTGCTCAGTTACATACTTAGTTTGCAAATGTTAATGATAACAACAATAATTATATAAACTTATCTTTATTATACAATACCAGTTTGACAAGTCTCTAAACTTTGTATTTAATTGTTTTGTTCATTTATAAATTCAATGACAAAAGATTGTATGCTTTTAAATAAAATCTAGTTCATTTTGCCAATGTAATTTCTGTGTTGGATATTAACTGTATAATTTATGACTCGGTATTCTAATGATGGGTTATTGAACGTATGTTGTACACAAAAGAATAACAATTGTCTTTGTATATTATCTAAACTGGTGTGCATTCAATTTTAATTTGTAAAGAGATACCTACCTACAGAAAAAAGAATATGCTGATACTTTTTAAACCAATGAATTTTAACACAAGATTCACCTACCTAGGTCCATCACTGATCACTGGTTTGTTTCGGAAGTACAATTATTTAAATCACAGTCAAACTACAGAATTTACCTTGAATAAAAGCAAGCAATGGTTTAAGCCTAATGCACTAATCTGATTATTGAGATTATTTCCGAAAATAATTAAAATACTTAATGTACTGCTTGACATCCAGTGACATCTCAATCATTAATCTATGGCAGATATGTAAAGAATGCAAAGTAATACATTTAATTTTTCGACTTTGTAAAGTAATTCATTATTTTCCTATTTAGAAAAATTATCTAATATTAAACAGGTACGTACCTTTTTATAAATATTCAGGTCTCAAAAGCATTATTGCTAGGGAGTTATGATTTCATTCGGAATTCCAGTCTATATTGTTACTAAATTAATAAAAATAATTCATTGTATGTTTCACTAGGCCTAATATTTTCTGTTGAGGCCTAAAAAAATGAAATGAGTAATAAATTTAGATTTGACGTATTAGAACAATCACAAGCTTTTCATAGACCACTTTTGGGTAAATATTTCGGTCTCTTTTATTATACAGCTCCACTCACTCAAGGTCATTACGTCTCTAAATGACATTAACCTTAGAGAGGTTTTAATCATCTAAACTTAAAAATATTTTGATAGTACATCTTATTAATACTCATTTTCTACATTAATCCTTATAATATTTCCATTAGCATAAAATATAATTATTGTTCATGCATAAAAACTAAGACGAGTCTTTTAAAAAGAAAAAGAAGAGATAAGCTGCCCATGCGGCAGTGAGCTTGTCAAATAAGTCAGTCGAATATTTTGATATATTTTAAAACCATTTTTATTAATTTTTTTATAAATGAATTACTTATTCTAAGGTGTGTACAGCTAATAATTAAGATGCTTTCGTCTCCTTCAAATAACATGACAAACAATAGCTATTCGAATGATAGAGGTTCAAGTTTTGAAGCAGAGTATGCTGTTGATCCTGCATCTGGAGGATTTTTCCATTCCGATTTTAAGAAGTAAGTCAACAGTATTTTATAGTTTATCATAGTGTTTCATATTATACTGATTTTTAGGCATGATGATCTAAAAGAAATGTTGGACTCAAATAAGGATAGTTTAAAACTGGAAGCTATGAAACGAATAATTGGGGTATGCATAGTTTATTATTTTGTCATTTTATTAGTTTGATTTTTTTGTTACTTTTAGATGGTAGCGAAGGGTCGAGATGCTTCAGTTTTGTTTCCTGCTGTTGTTAAAAATGTAGTTTCAAAAAACATTGAGGTGAAAAAATTGGTGTATGTTTATCTTGAGAGATATGCTGAAGAACAACAAGATTTAGCTTTACTATCCATATCTACATTCCAAAGAGCCTTAAAAGTAGGTTTTGCATCCAAAAAATCAATTGTCAAGCTAATTTTTGTATATTTCAGGAACCTAATCAATTAATAAGAGCAGGTGCATTAAGGGTATTATCAAGTATTAGAGTTAAAATGATTGCACCTATAGTAATGCTGGCTATTAAAGATGCCTCAGCTGATATGTCTCCTTATGTAAGAAAAACAGCAGCTCATGCTATACCAAAACTAAACAGGTATGAACAAAATGCAAATAAATACTTTCCATTTAACAATTTTTTTGCTTCTTTCAGCTTGGATCCAGATATGAAACCAGAATTAATTGCAATAATTCAAAAGCTGCTAGCAGATAAAACAGTTCTTGTTATAGGATCTGCTGTAATGGCTTTTACAGAAGTGTGTCCCGAAAAAGTAGATCTGATTCATGAAGTATTCAGGAAATTATGTGCCTTGTTGGTAGATGTAGATGAATGGGGACAAGTTACTATTGTTAACATGTTGACAAGATATGCTAGGAGTCAATTTGCTGATCCTAATTTGCATGTAAGAACTTAATCTAAATGGGCTGCAAACATTTTCAATTTTTATTTTCCAGGAAAATCACAATTCTAATGGAGAATTCTACGATTCAAGCTCAGAATCATCTGAAAAACACATACCAAGTCTTGATCCAGATCATAGGCTGCTTCTACGTTCCACAAGACCTCTTTTACAATCTAGAAATGCAGCCGTAGTTATGTCAGTTGCCCAACTGTATCACCACGCATCACCAAGAAATGAAAGCGTTCTTGCTGCTAAATCTTTAGTGAGGTTCTTAAGATCCCATGTTGAAGTACAAAGCATAATCTTGAATGCTATAGCATCAATTAGTGTAACAAACAAAAGAATGTTTGAACCTTATTTAAAAAGTTTCTTTGTTAGAACCTCAGATCCAACTAATGTAAAATTGTTGAAATTGGAAATTCTTACTAATTTAACAAACGTTTCCAATGTTTCTGTTATTTTAAGAGAGTTGCAGACTTATATTTCTAACAGCGATAAAAATTTTGTTGCTGCCACTATCCAAGCTATCGGAAGATGTGCCTGCTCTATTTCCGAAGTCACTGATTCGTGCCTTAATGGTTTAGTTTCATTGTTATCCAACAGAGATGGTAGGTTCAATTTATTCAATTAGGATATGTAAATAAATGAAAAATTATGTTTCAGAGGCTGTCGTAGCTGAGAGTGTTGTAGTTATAAAAAGACTTTTACAAACACAAGCAGCTGATCCCAAAGAGATAATCACCCATATGGCTAGGTTATTAGATAGCATAACTGTTGCACAAGCGAGAGCTGCTATCCTTTGGCTTCTTGGAGAACATTCTCAAAAAGTTCCACAAGTAGCCCCTGACATTCTTAGAAAAATGGCCAAATCGTTTCCTGAGGAGGTGAATATCAAATAAAAAAATAATTCTGTATAAAAAATATGTTTTTTTAAGGATGATATCGTCAAATTACAAGTTATGAATTTGGCGATGAAATTGTATATTACTAACCCCAAACAAATGTCTCTATTGTGTCAATATATTTGTAATTTAGCCAAATATGATCAAAACTACGACATTCGGGACAAAGCAAGGTTCTTTAAACAGTTTGTTCCAAATCAAGAAGGAAAAATTAGATCCCAGGCTAAAAGAATATTCCTAGCCATAAAACCAGCTCCTGTTTTAAAACTTCAGTTAACAGGTAATGCTGCTCTCTCCATATTGATCCATTTTTATAATTTTCTCACTTTTAGGCCATGAAGAGTTACAGTTAGGTTCCTTATCCCATTACATTAAGCAAAGAGCAAATGGTTATGAAGATTTGCCTCTGTTTCCTGCCAACCCTCCTCCTGGAGATGTTAGAAATGTTGAACCACTAGCAGGAGAAGAGAATAAAATTCATAAAGGCACTGTTAGTATCCAATTTTTGGTGAGGTGCAATAAATAATAAACGTCTTATATATATATATATTATCATTAACCCAAATACCATTTTTAATGGTGTAGGGTGAAACATTTCAATACATTATAATAAGTAATGTCTTCATGAACAAACTTGGCCCATTCTTTCTTATTTCTTGCTAATATTTTTGCCTCATTCCATGTTTTTCCCTTTTCTTGAAGAATTTTTCCAATAATGCTGTCCCATGTTTCTCTCGGCCTCCCGCGTTTTCTCTTATTCATATTTCTTGCCTCCCAAACTTGTTTAACTTATCTGTAATTTGACATTTTTTGTAGGTGTCCCCACAATCCTAATTGTCTTGATTGAATATACTCAAGTTTCGATTTTATTTCTAGATCCTTTCTTATTGTTGTATTTTTTACATTATCTATTCTTTTTACTCCTTTAACTCTTCTCAGATATTTCAATACTACTGCTTGTATTTTGCTCTTCTGTCCGCCTGTCAGTGTCCATGGTTCACAACCAAATGTCAGAATTGGTCTATATATGGTCTTAAATACATTTAATTTGGTCTTCATTGATATCTCTTTTTTGTTTATAAAAGCGTGGTTCATTGCGTAGTACAATTTCAATGTTTTTTGCACTCTATCATTTATTTCTTTTTCCTGTCTCCCGTTCTCTTGTAGTACCTAGATATTTGAAACTTGTTACTTGTTCAATTATAACATTGTCTACTCTTATCTGTATGTTTTTATGTTCCTTTCCTATTGCCATAACTTTTGTTTTGTTTTTATTTAATTTCATACCATATTGTTCCAGTGCACAATTCCAAATCTCTAAGTTCTTTTGTACATCAACTTTCTTTTCAGTCACAATGACTATATCATCTGCAAATGCTCCTTCCGACACTTGTACCATTTCCATGTATCTGTATCCTACCTTAAATTTTTTACTTTCACTTTAAATTCCTTTATTACCTCATCAATATATATTGTGAACAGTGAAGGACTTAGACCTCCTCCTTGCCTCAATCCTTCTTTTGTTGTGAAAGCTTCTGAGATGCTATTTTGGTGTATAACAAAATTAGTGTATATATTTTTCAATACTCTGATCATTTTATTTTCTATTCCTCTTTCTGATAGTATTTTCCATAGTCTATTTCTTGGTACTCGATCAAAGGCCTTTTCCATGTCAATAAAACCTAAATATACTTCTTTGTCTCGCTCTATTGTCTTCTCCATGATCTGCTTTAGTGTAAATATGTGATCCTGAATACTCCTTCCCTTTCTAAATCCACTTTGGCATTCTTCTAGTTTATTTTCTGTTACTGATTTAATTTTTGTGTCTAATATAATTGATTCCTCTGTAGTTATTACAATCATATTTATCTCCCTTCTTATATATCGGTGTTATTAATGCTGTTTTCCATTCTTGCGTCTTTTTTAGGATAAAAAAAGAAAAGATGACTTCACTTGGGAGTCGGAAGGAAGTTCTGGAGGCAATAGTAGTAGTGCTTATGGTTCTAGCAGTAGCTCATCCAGCGAGAGTGGTAATGAATCAGATGAAGACGAATCAAGTGAAGAAGAGTCTTTCACAGAAGAAGAATCTTCTAAGTAAGATCTTATTAACGAAAGTAAATAAAATGATTATGTTTATATTTTAACAGGAAAGAATCTGATAGATCAGAAGAAGAATCCGAATCTTCTACTGATGAATCAAGCTCAGAGGAAGAAGTACCTCCCACAAATAACTCAAACTCAGAAATTAAAAATTCTACGATAAACAGCAAAAAATCAAATTTGGACCTGTTATTGGACTTGGATGACATTGAAACTCCAGTTCCTGTCATGACCCCTTCCCTTGGTGGATTTTTCAGTCCAACAACTTCAGCTGATGTCCCAGCTGCTATACAGGTTGTCCAACCTCTTTATAGTAATACCAAAAGTTTGGAATTGATGAATAGAATGAATGGAAAGGGATTATCGGCCACTTACAGGTTCACCAGGAGTCCTCACTTATATTCACCGAGTATGACCAATGTAAATCTGGTTTTTATGAATAATTCAAGTGGGGATATTGAAGATATAAGGATCGGGAAAAAGGTATTGTTTGATGTATTAATTTTAAACAGAAATTTCCTACTTTTAATTTTCAGAATTTATCGGTGGGTATGAGTATGCATGATTTTGCATGCATACCAAAATTGCCTCCAAACTGCTCTCTTCCTGCAACGTTGGGTATTGATTTTAATGATACTACCCAGTCAGCAAATTTCGAGATTATGTCTTCCTTAGGTAAATAGATGATGCATTTTATTAAAATTAGCATGAAATGAATGAATTTTTAAGGTAAATGTAATGTGTCACTGAAACCAAGTATCGGAGAGCTTCTAAGACCAGTTTCTATGAGCCCAGCATTGTTTCTTCAACATCAGACTAAATTGCGTGGTATGACTGAGCATTCCAGACCTATAGCTAAATGTGTTGCAGATGTTGAAGAGAAAATTAAAGAATTTACTAATTTAGGTCCTTGTGATCGATCGGATCCAACGATCTACAGGTAACGTTGATTTATTTCAAGTATTTTTTGAAACTATGTTGTGATTTCAGGTTTGCAGCTCAAACATTGACATCTTCATCTCTGGTCTTAGTAAATGTTGAAATAAATGAAATTCCAACTTTAACTGTCAATTGCGAAAATATTGTATTTGGTTCTGTCTTGCTCAGCGAGCTGTTAACCAAACTTTCTATGTAAACTATTGTTATTTTTTAATATTGATATTTATTTTTTGTGTTATATAATTTTATATCAGAATTATGTTATTCTAAATTGTTTTATATTAAACTCATTTATATACATTCTATTTCTCCAATTCTAATTTGATGTTTTAAACCTCACCTTTTAATAACGATGTTTACCTTTTCGTCCATTACCCTCATAACTGATGTGTAGTACTGGTTGCCTATCAATATATCTTTACTTTTCATAAGGTTGGTCAAACTTATTATAAAACCATCTAAATGTCGTGAATTCAAACATTAAATTCAGTTTTTATAAACAAGATAAAATTGTTTTAAGTGTGAAATAATAGTTTTGTCCAGATATATTGAGGTAGATAATTTACAAATTAATGTATTATGTAATTACATGCTGACGAAAATTTGTACATATAGTTCCTATAGACTCCCTTATTTCTTGAAATTCAAAAGTCATAGTATGGAATTTTTAATAGAATGATGTTAGGTTAGGGAAAATGAAAGTCTTAAAAATTGATATTTCATATATATTTATAAAAAAAACATAAAAAGTCTGAATTCTAACAAAAATAGTAAACGAGGAACTTCCCAAGAAGTTGTACAAACCTTACCTCAAATTGACTAACAAACATATAAAAGTGTATAAAATAATTATAAAAACAATTTAAATATTTTTAAAAACACAGTTACAAAAAATAACGAAATAATAACTCTACTTTGGTGCTTAGTCAAAGAGCCAATGGACTGAACGGACAAAAACCGAAAAACCAATCGGCTAACAATAGATTAATTAAAAATTGACTATCCCTAGGTGGGCTAAATCCACAATAGGCACAGCCCGATTATATTGCACTAATGGTAACTACGTAATCGACAATTAATACCTTTGATACTGGTATTAAACCTTATGGTGACGGGCTGTTTGGTCGAACAAATATTTACATACCCAAATGAAATTATTAACAAGTAATTATCATTTACCAAGAAATCAAAAGTTATAAATTACTCACACCTTCTTAATTATAGTATATTTTATATTAAGAAGCTCCTGACTAGAAATTTAACTAAAAATTCCATTTCAAAATACATTGAGGAGATCCGGTGAAATATGGCCATTTTCTTATATTCGTACAGTAAATAAGTTTTACAAATACGATCAAAAAGGTAATACATTTTTACGTCACCGGTCTGAATTGTTTAGCTTAAAAAAGAAGAAGTTTGAAATCCTAAAAAATTTCGAGCGGCTACGCAAGCGTGTTTTTCTTGGTGGATGTATCCACCTAGTAAGTGTTTCTAGAATTAGTGAAAATGTGTAGGTACGGTAGAGTTGTGTTAAAAGTTGAGTAAGGTTTTTGTGATTTTTTGGTAGATATAAACTGTTTTCATGTAAGGGCAATGTAAATAGTGGCCGATGATTGCCGCATCAAAGTGATTTGACTGCAATCCTGATCCTCCCACAATGAAAATCTTCAAAGTAAAAAAGCTCCTGTCAAAACATTATGAAAAGTAAAAAATATACAACTTTCAAGATTCCCAATAAATACATAGACTAATATATTAAAAAAATGAAGTGGGTGAAACCAGTTTCAAATTATTAGGTCTCACACAGTTCTAAATCTCATAAAATGGATAAAAAGTTATATGAATAGATAAAAATTACAACGGTCTACAGAATATGATACAAATGTCGGTAATCCACCATATTTTCTACTCACCCAAGCAGGGCAGGCAGGCAAATATACAAACAGTAGAAAAAGAGTGTAAATGTTTACAAATCATATCATTACTTATTTGTACCATGTTGTAAATGGTTGTCCAAGCAATAGAGTGTTCCATCAGCATATCACTACAAATGTGTGTGCATAGCTGTTGCCTCCACGCTTGGCCTATTTACAGAATTACCTAGAAAACAATATAATTTTCGGTAAATTCCTACAACACCCTCTCATACAGTCCCTACAATTTGCAATAAACACCCATATGCTTTCAGTCAGTATTTAATCTCACTTTTAAAAGATATAAGTAACAGCTGTAGCACTTTCATAGCAAGAATAAAAGCATTGCTCTTAATTATTAAAATTTACTTGATTTAATGTGTGGAATTTTATAATTGAATGCTAGATAATCTTGTTAGTTTTAAATATTATTAAATTTGATATTACATGGTTTAAAAAGTTCATATTTAGCAAGCTAATGTCAAAAAGGATGACTAATTGTGAATTATTTGATCCACATAAATGTTTTCGAGTGAGTTATATATGGATGTTTGAAGAACATTGTTGGAAGTGCTAGAGTTCCAGTGTCTCAACAACTGACCTATTTTCTTCGGTGGTTATAAAGATAAAACTCTACTCAGCGATACGCATTTATAGCGATTTATTCGCCCCACTCGATTATTGCACACATCAAAACTGTACTAGTCATAGTCACCATTTATAACAGTTTAGTATAAAAATTCAAATTTAAAAAATACAAAGTCTTAAAATAGCTGATACTATATATAATATATACTACTATACATATCCATGCAATTGATTTAGGTAATACATTTAAGACGTTTATCAGTATCACACATGATAATAGGGATGATATTTTCTGATCTGATCTAAAAATCAACCATCTTAAATGGGATTCAAACATATTATCCTTCATAGTTAGTATGTTTTTGCCTTCTGGATTAGAAATAAAGCTGTGTTGAAAGAAAATTATTGAAACTTACAGCTGATATTTATAGATCAGATCACGAATTATGAAGGATGTGGACAACAGTTAGCGGACACAAAGCAGGAAGCAATTCAAGATCGAAATAACATGATCCTTAATTTTACATATCTTCCAACTTGAAATTTGTCTAAAATGAGCAAACTGTTATTACCTAAGAATTAATTTACCTGGTCGCTTAGGAATACATTTACACATCAACAATATAGAAACATGTAACATCTTTGGTACCTACATATTTACAAGTGAAAATAGAAAAATACGTAATTTTTAATCCTAACTTGAATTGTTTTTAAACAAAATTCACTTGCTCATTGGGTTTCCGACACATCACAGTATTTCATGATAATCATCACTGTTCTTTTGATTGGTATTGGCATGCCATTCTATCCACACATATTTATCACTCAACAACATAATGTGCCAGTCATATAGATTCTGTGGATAAGTATATGGTTTTTGCATTTTTCAGTGTGTATAGTAAATGCAAGAAAGCAGTTTAAGTTTAGGTACCTAAAGTGTTTCTAGCTGGATGATTCAGAATAGTAAATATGTGGGAATAGAAGCTGCAGATTTGGTGTATTTTATTTAAGGTTTTATAAACAATGGAAATTTTTAATTAAACTGTAATGGCGGTTTAAAAAACAATATACAGTTGACAATATGAACAAATCAAGTCAAATTTTTCAAATTTCATGGTTATAATAAGAAATTAATATAAAAAATATAGGTAACTTTGCTAATTACTACCAAACAAGATCTAAAATTTACACTGCAACAATCATTTCATGATAAATGTATAGAAATTTCTCAAAAACAAGCATTTTTTAAAAATCAATCAGCAATTTTAAGCTATTACCTTTGCCACCCCCGATATAAAAACTAGTACACGACATACAAATATACTACTGTGTCAATTCAATACACTCAAACAACTTATTTCATTTTACATCATACCAATTATTCATTAGTGGAGTATTCAAATTGAAATTTCAACATGATTACCAAATATTGAAAGTAAAATTTTATGATTAACCATTTTATTTCTCCGTTTCAACTAACCAAGTCTCAATTTCAAAGCTTTTCCAATACATACTCTATTAAGTAGTTCTTCATGTGAGAAATACTCAAACCTATTTTATAATTTTTATAAATATTGAGTATTTAAAAGTTGGGCAGCTAGGTCGGTAAGTGACATTCAAAAATATAAGTTATCCGTACAAATTTAAAACCCTGTATGTCAATTTTAAAAACTTTTCATTGTTTTTAATACTTAAAGATCATCTCAAGCTATGTAAATTAAAGAATGAAAAAAAAACAAGGAATTTGGTTAGATTTGCTCTAGAAATATTTTTTTTAATCCATTGTACTAACTCATCTGATATGAATTGATTGAATAGTTCCTTATTATATACAAATTTAGCTAAAATAATTCAACAAATTCGATTATATTTTAGTTAATAAAGAAGTTGAGATGACAAAAAAAAAACAGATAGTCAAAAATAAATTAACAAATTTTTGTATGCCTTCTAAGAGCACACATTTTTGAGATCTAATCTCACTCTTTTATATGGTTACAATTTTTTTTAATAAAAAAATGTTTCAATTAAGCTAGAGAATATAATACTATATACACAAATTTAAAACATTTATCTAGTCCAGTCAAAACATGTTTTTCATATACAATTACATTTTAAAGTTTATGTTGGTCGTGGTCGGGCACAGTGCGCCATCTTCCTTAAAATGACTGAACTACTGCAGAATGGACTAAATAAACAATTCTAGTTATTTATACTGACGTTCAAGCCCTTATAATTAATACTTAATTATTCTTTGGTGAATTTTTATCAAAAGTATCTTATTTTGTTTCCAAACGTTTGACTGGAACGCCAGTGAAAATGACATTTTGTAAAATTATCAAAAATCCATTAAATGGTTTAATAAAAAAAAATCAAGTAGAAAGATATAGCAAAATTCTTGTGAAAATTTATCGGACCATGTCGCAAGAGTTGAAAGATAGGGGAATATGAACTTAGGTGAGTAAGCAATTTTTGCAGGATACAAGGTAGTCAGGTACTTGGAGCTAAGTGGTCAACACTATTAAGCGATTTTTTACTCTGCCCAGCAATGGTAATTCACAAAATCTCCCAATCGAACAACTATATTATGTTAAATATCAAAACAGACTCGAAAATCTAAATTAGACACTCACCTACTCATTTTTGCACTGAAACTTAAATAGACAGTTACAAAAATGACAGCTTGTAAGCGCTGTGTGGTTTATTCGGAGATTTTATGTTTGCAATTAGACTATAGTATTTACAATACCCTGAAGTAACTGACTAGGTCGCGCTACGTATAATAATTAACTATTATCTATTATTTTTTTTAGTGTAGCACGCCGTCTCAAGTGGCCAAACCAATGCTGTGACAGTGAAACATGTTCGCTACCACCAGGCGCCATTAAAAGATATTTTGGTTACATGTATTAATATGAGATTTTGAATGTCGTCCCAAAGGTCGTCACGCTGCTCACCTACTCGACAGAAATCAAATCGAAAGGTAAGTCCACTTTTACAACAACATTTTCCTAAGAAACTTGTTTAAACAAGTTAAACGTGGCAACGTTTCAAATCGCTATAGGATGATAAAATCATTTAAATAAAAACCTTGTATTGTAGTGGAATCACCTTGCAATTATTGGTCTTTAGCAAAAATTCTATTAGTGACTAGTAGTAAATCTTCTAAATTACATTTTATTATACACATATTTATTTATTTAACGACTATATGGCAAATATGTAATTATCCTATATTTAGAGTGACGCACAGTCACATCTAAAAGAATTATTGTTAAAATTGTGTGACTTTCTAAAGTTGCTAAAAGACACTGAGTAAATTATTATATTCTTAAAACCACAAAAACATACAATTTATACTTGAATAGGTCCATTCACAGTCTCAGGGTTGGCAACACTTCAGGCAGTTGTCAGATCAATGACGTCAGAAATTATTTTGACAACAGCTCTGTGGTAAAACAATAAACAAAGCGTTCAGAACACGTGGTACTTAATAGTGAGGTTATACTGATTTATAATGATAGATCGTGTTTGAGTTTAGTTGGTTTTGCTTCAGTGTACTTTTAATAGTTATTTAACCAACAAGTGTATTAATGAGGGCCATTTGTATCAGTTGTATTCGTTTTTCTCAATATTTAAAAACCAAAAATATTTATTTGTTTCATAGGTAAGCTCTCTCAAAAATAAATAATGACATTGAAATGTGACAGAGATGGTCGCTGGTTCAAATGTCACTGTTTTCATTTTTCTTAAATTCTTTTTTGGATGTCTTGGCACTAATAATTATTATAATTTTGTTGAATAATAAAATAAAACGATAGGTCAGTCAAAAACTAGAAGTATTATATACTAGAATTAATATATTGAAGACGTAATTGTATGTTTGGTTGCATACACCACAGATGTGTGTTGGGTTGCCTGCAGAAAATCGTTGAGTAATGCAGGTAAACAATGAGGGTCATTAATGTATGATTTTGTCTAATTTTGAGAACGTTAATAGCATATATTAATACAGGGTCGACGGAAAAGTTATTTTAATTGTTGAGTTTGCATATTTAATAATATATAATATAGGTTAGTAGTTGTTTGATAATTATTGATTGTGTTGATTGTTTTACCACAGAGGTATTGTCAACTGTCAACTGTCGTGGACATGCCCTATTGTATGCATGTCTTTTTCTAGGATAAAGTAGATGAAAAACTACAGCTTGGCAACGTCACAAAATTTCGTTTTGCTGCGTCATCTTTTTATCGTGAATAAACCATAAAACCCAAATCATTTCTTTACCGGGTGAGTTCGATATTTAAATACACTCAAACAAAAAATGTGCGAGAAGATTTTCTACGAAAATTATCAAAAATGTTAATGTAGATTTTGGAAATAATAAGATACCCAGCGTCCCAAATTTCTGTCGAAAGTACGTCGTATCCTTTTAGACCCTGGTTTATATAAAATCGCCTAATTTTAATCGGACTGATTCATGATCTCAAATATACTCGAAATTTGTATAATTGCTACTATAAAATTTTGGCCTAAGCAATACATTGGAGGGCTGCTACCACAGTGTATGGTAATAAGCTAAAAAAGTGGCGCAACCCTTGGCCGCAGTACTAAGCGATCCTGCGTTAACACCAACGGAATGGCACAGCCCTAGGCCTGTCGGCCCCTTCCTTCACTAGTGGCTTGTGGAACTCTCGGCCTGGTCTAGAGTGTATTGTGGCCCAGCAGTGTTCACAGTAGTACTGAAAATTTTATATTATTTTAAAAATAATCAAGAAAAAGTTGGTAACATTCATAATTATTAATATAATACTCGCCAAGATACTTTTTAACAAAGCCACAGATTATTTTTTTGTACTATTTTTTCTTACATTAATGTTATAAATGATAATCTCTGTTTCTAATTATCTCCACTATTTAATAAAATAAATTATGAAAAGATATTGATAATTAATGATAATCTAATGATTGACTTAATATGTGTGAATAGAAAATAATATTACGGTATACTTTGGCGAGTATTATACCTGTCTATTTATTCCGAACGCCTTGTATATCTAAACTACCCTCTAGTAGTTGTTTGAATATTCAAAATTGGGTATATTTAACAAAAAAAAAAACAATGTTTTATGCTAAGCTAATTTATCTACACAAAGAATTTTTTTCAATTAACACCGTAGATTAAAAAAGTTGAAAAAAAAAATAATGGCCAAAGTTGCCAGCTTATAAAAATCGATGGAACACATTCAGTTTGCAGTAGGCAGAGCGCAGCTCAGGTGAATGATCTTTCTATCGCCTTCCTGGCATTGTAAATACCGGGGTAGTACGATAAGGTATCAGAAGTGGGATATCCATCGGGGCGGAGCTGCCAACGCAGAGTATTGAACTTGAAAAATGCTTTTTTTTTCAATCCAAAAAGATTCTTTTTTAAACAACGTCTCGCGTGTCAATAATGAATTAATTTGCTTATACTACATTTACACAATATGTGCATTTTTATTCTAAGAATATACTTTTTTTTAATATTATTGAAATAATAGTTGTATAATCAATTTTAATAACACAGATAGGTCGTTTGTTGTACATTGTTTATACGAAAACAACTGATAAATGTCATTATCTTCGTTTGTTTATATTGTAAACAATTAATAATGGTAAATAAATATTTTGAAATTCAAATATTCCAATTTATTATTGAAATTGAAACCGTATTATTTCGACCGAGAAAACTATTTTAATCTTTCTCTCACATACAGGGACGAATCAATAATTATGTAGGCTTCTATTTAAATTTTAAAATACCAAACTTAATAATTAATCTTTTGCCAATATCTCGAAACTTTTTATCCACTTAGATACAAAGAAAATACTGTTTCCCCTTTACAAAACTAATTTTTAATTTACAATCCCCGTGCTCGACAGGATATCCTGCATTACGAATCTACAGATTAAACTACCTTTATTTAAATATTTGACATTTCACTTTATATTTTTTTATTCAATTGTATGTTCCCATCTTTAAGTAGTCCTGGAAAGTAACGAAGGAATGTAGGTAAATATTTATATGTAGAACTAACATTATTTTTGCCTTTTGCACCTTATCTCCAATTTTTATCATATATTTCTGAGACGCCCTGTATACAATATGTCCCTCTAAGTTGGAATCATATGGAAAACTTATTTATATTATTAATTTTAGAAAGAAAAGTTATTTCTCATAAAAAGTTCTGCATTATCTAAAACCTAGAATACAGTCATCAATCGTATACGAGGTTTGTCAAAAAAATATAGGTTTCACTCAAGAGTAAAGTACCCTTAAATTTGACAATATCGAAAAATGTTACTAATAAAGGTTGATCGGAATTAAAAACTACAATTAAATATGTAATTACATTCATTTAAATTGAAACATCAGATTATTTTATTTTTTACTGTTTCTCTTTTGACTGAACATTTATTTCTTTTGATTACGAAACACATGATAATCTTTTAGGTTTTCAATGTTTTTTAATAATTTTGCATTTTTTTTTTATTAGAATTCAAGTGCCTCGACAACTAAGGTACGTTTACACCGGGCGTACCAAATTTTTAGTCCGAGGTCTAAATGACGTCACGTGTACTTTACTTTCGGTGTAAACACCCAAGGAGTAAAATTTGGTACTCGAATTTGATCCGTCTCAACTAGGGTGGATTAAATTCAACTTTTAACGGTGTAAACACGGCACATCAATATTCGTGGACCAAAAAGACAGTTTTCTAAAAGCACAGAGTAAAAATAGGTCGCTGTCACGTAAGATCGGGTCAAAATAACCTAAAAAAGCTGAATAAAATAACTAAATAAAAAAATATAATAAAAATCTACCATAAAATTAACTTAAGATTTAAGGTTATGTCATTTCAATATGAAAATGTCAATTATTTTGGTCCCAGACTTTGAACCTGGACTATTTTAATCCAGCAAAACAGTCAGTATAAACACTAATGCTCTAAAATAAATAGGTCCACGATTTGGTCCTCAGTCCAAATTGCTCCACACGGTGTAAACTAACCTAATGGCCATTGGCACTATACAAAAGACAAAAGGACATATATAAATACATACACTATCTTAAAACATAAAATATGTAAAATACTCGGTAAAATATAAATCTAGTTTATATTTTGTGGTAGAGGTTAGTTATTTTGAGGAATTTCAATGTCTTTGAGATTTCAGCGGTGTATTTTACGTACGAATAAACGAACACAAAAAATATATCAAAGATAGGGAATTCTTTAAGTCAGCTATTTGCAAACATGCTTGGGAAGAGGGTCATCAAATTCAATGGGATTCATCAAAAATAATATTAAAAGAACCTAATAATAAAAGACGGAAAATCAAAGAAAGTGCTTTAATACAACTAAATGCAGATAAATGTGTAGCTAGTATTTCAGCCGAATGTAGTCAAATTTGGTTACCAATGTTAGAAAGAGAAATTTCCAATAATCAATTACCTGCGTTATCAGGATAGCATCATAAGTTTTTATCCAGGTTTTCTTATGATTTATAATTTGAATAGTTGTTAATCGATACACATTTCAATACACAAAATCACAAAACTGAGTATACATATTTCAAAAACTTGAATATTCATAAACAAAAAAACTATCAAGAAACGCGTTTTATTAACAACATTTCCAATATAAGCGGAAAAAACGCGCTATCCCAATAAAAACCGTTCCTGGAACGTGCACTTCACTGGATTCCATTTCTAGTAGACTATCATATCGTTGGAATGTCATAAAATGAAATATTTCATTTCACATTTTGCCACAAATATGATCTACTATGAATGGACCTTAATAAAAATTTGATAACAAAATTTTGCAGTCTTAAACTTCAAAATAATTTTTGATTGTCTAGTTGTCAAATTTTTTCTGTTGTGTCAGTTAGGGATAAAAAATTAATTTCTACTTATTTTTTCTTGACAACGGTAGCTGGAACGCTACCGAAACGTTGAAATGAAGAATTTAAAAATATTGTGGTTTAATTTCCCAAGAAATTGAAAAAAGAATGAATAATATACCACAAGGAACATACAGAAGATAATATTTTTTGACAAATCTCGTATACGACTGAAAAATTTGATGCAGAACTTTATATGAAGAATAACTTTTCTTCTTGAAATCAATAATAAAAAAGTTTTCCATACGATTCCAACTTGGGGGGACATATTGTATAATGCAAGACTTTTAAATTGTAAATACCTAAAAATATAATTATTTATCGACATACTAACCAATTTAAACGTTTTTTTTGCTCACTTTTCGTTCCACCCTGTAAAGCTTTCAACTTATCACCGTAAACATTATTAAATAACAATATTTAGCAAACAACTAATGAATCAGCTTTTTTTCAACAACATGCGTATTATCACCATCATATATAATGATAGTAAATCCATTATGTGTCCATCATGTCCTTCACGATTTAACACCGCTTTCTATCGACGGATGTCGGTGATACGAGGGGTATCGCATAAATTGGAGCTTGTAAAATTTTTTGGTGTAATTGTAGAGGGTCGTTTTTAATCAACTTTTGTTTGATAACCACAAGGGGAAGTTCGGAAATTTCGAATATTAACAAGTATTCAATAATGTCAGCCTGAAAACATGTCTCTGACTTCCTGTATATTCACGTTTCAGACAATAAAAAATCTAGTGTAATTAATATAAAGTGAGATGGGACTGACCTGTAAGCAAGTGACATTTGCACAGAAAAACGGTGCAAATTTCCCTCCACATCGTTGTCCCTGACATTCGTCACACATTTGGTCATCAAGAACGTATGGTTTAACTTCTACTCTCTTATCTATGTCGCCGTGTTGTAACTGTACAAATCTGGCGCTGATAGCAGCTATATAACTTTGTTGATTGCTAAAAGCCACTCGTCCAGCACCTTTAGGGTACTTTAATTCAGGATCGGTGTCGATTCCCGCGTAACATACACCTCCGTATAATCTATCCATTATCATTGCTAATTCAACTGTAACAAAAAATTGATTTTCAATCATCTTGAGGTGATTTAGTGGTAGTTGTACTTACCAGCCTTAAGGGGTCGTGGTACACCACCTACGAACACAGTTTTTCTAGGGTCTAAGGGCATGGATGCGTCCAAAACGAAGTCTGCATCCGATAATCTCCAAGGTCGTATTTGTACAGGTTTGTCTTTGATTGTTGGCGACGAAACGCATAAATATAATTTATCTTCGTCAGTTATACAGGCGTCGATTAAGCTTTGTACAGAATTTTCATCCTTGAAAGAAGTAAAACGGTTTTTTAAGCGAAAAAAATTCCAAAGATGCTCCAATTACAAAGGCTACTTTTGGTTGGTATACAGTTTGTGCTTAGCTATAGCGAAAATAGTTATTCTTTAAAAATGTTACTAAAACCCTATAAAATGTAATAAGTTCTTCAAAACCTGCTTTATTTTATAGTTTTTTTTGGGCGATTTATTTTCTTTTTGCAGGGCTAATAACCTAACATGTCCTCAACATGACTGTAAATTGGAAGCAAAAATAATGTACAGGGTGAGACTTATAAAAAAAATTATATAACAGTGCATTTGAATGAAAACTGTCTTAGCTAAAATTGTACTAATATGCTCTTTCGGTAGATAAACTATCCAGGACACTTCAGTAAAAAGGAAATTTTCCGAAATTACCGGATTCGCGAAATACCAATTTTTTATTAAATAACATTTTAACAAATAACACATTTATCCATTTGTGGATGCTCTCTTTACTTGGTATTTTGCAATTCCACAGGAAGGTTCTGGCCCTATCATGACCTCCGCTGCTTCCTGCTTGGCTAATTCATCAGCCCTTTCATTGCCTTTTATTCCTTGGTGGCCTGGTACCCAGGCTAGGGTCACTCTATTATGACTGCCTAGTCTGTTTAGGGCCTTCCGTCTCTCCCACACCAGATTTGATGTTATCTTATATGAGCGTACCGCCTTAAGTGCTCCTTGGCTGTCGGAGTAGATGAAGTTTCTTTGGTTATCGACCTCCTGTCTCATCAACTCTTCTGCACAGCATTGCACCGCCAGTACCTCTACCTGAAATACAGTAGCATGTTTCCCTAGGCTTAGAGAGATCGTGATCTTCTCTTGTACCCCATATATTCCGGCTCCTACTGCGGAGTCTGTTTTCGACCCATCAGTGTACCAGTTGAGATTCGCTGTTATAGGAAGCCCTGCTTCCCAGTCCTTTCTCTCTGGAATGTAAACTGTATAGTCGTTTTTAAAACTATATTTTGGGGCAATCTGATCCGTTGGCATTCCCAGTATTGGATCTGCCTTTATTTCTTCATATAGCTCTTTGTAGACCTTACCGTGTTCTTGGCTGATCGGAGAAGGTCCCTGTAATAATCTGTGACTAACAGATCTTGCATTTCCTTGTATGAGGATATGTAGTGGTGGTAGGTTTACTATTACCTCCAGGGTCGGAGTCGTTTTCATGGCCCCCGTGATACTTAGGCAGGCCTGCCTTTGAATACCACTTAGCTGCCTCTGCGCTCCAATCTGCAGTGTCCTGGTCCACCAGACAACTGATCCATAGGTTATCATTGGCCTCACAACCTGTGTATATAACCATTTGGTCATGTTGGGATTTAATCCCCAATTCTTTCCACACATTTGCCTGCACCTTCCAAGGCGATTCTGGCCTTGTTTGTGGTTTTTTCAATGTGGGAGTTCCATGTGAGCTTTTGGTCAAATATCACCCCTAGGTATTCAACTTCTTTCGCAAATGGAATTTCCACTCCGTTAATTTGCGGCTTTTGTAGACCTTGCAATTTTCTCTTTTTTTTGTAAACGGTACCAGTGCAGTTTTGTGGGGGTTCACTGCCAGTTCTTCCTCCCTACACCAACCACTCAATATATCAAGCGTCCTTTGAGGACAACTCCTTTCCACCCCCTCCATGATGGTTGCCTCCCCCAGGGTGGATGTGATTATCCTATTCCCTAGAATGTGGCCACCTAACAGCCCAAAATTAAATCCGGTTGACTATTTAATTTGGGGAATTTTCAAACAAAATTTGTATGACGGACAGCAATTTGAAACAATCGAGCAGCTCAAAGAAAGAATGCAGTTTTTTTGGAACAATTTTGAACAGGGTGCTATCAATTTATGATGCAGACGACTTCAAGAAGTGGTAAACAATAATGGTGGGCACATTCATAATATTTTACTCTGAGTTTTAAAGTTACTAAACTGTTTTTATAAATGTGTTATTTGTTAAAATGTTATTTAATAAAAAAATGGTATTTCGCGAACCGGTAATTGCGGAAAATTTCCTTTTTACTGTTCTGGATAGTTTATCTACCGAAAAAGCATATTAGTACAATTTTAGCTAAGACAGTTTTTCTTTGCAACGAGCTCAAATGCACTGTTTTATAAATTTTTTTATAAATCCGACCCTGTTCATTATTTTTGCTTCCAAATTTTAAGTCATGTTGAGGACATGTTAGGTTATTAGCCCTGCAAAAAGAAAATAAGTCGCCCAAAAAACAAATAAAGTATCTTCAATTAAAAAATGTATTCCTTTATTTCGGCCCACAGTGTATATTATGTTCCGCCTATGTATAAAATTACGTAGTTTGTATAAATAGGTTACTAGTAAAGAAATCTCTTAAAAATTGAAATCAAGTTGGACCTGTTTACAAACTGTGGGTTATATAATTGAGGTGACTGTACCCAGATACTCTTAGAAACTTCCTCGTCTCTTTATGCGATCAATAAGTAGCTCTTACAGCTTAAATGGACTTCACGCAACCCGGAAAACACCTCCTAGCTCATCACTCAAAAGGGGACCTCGTATTTTATGGGAAAATTTAATCTCGAACAAATTAAAATTTAATGTTTACCTGAAATAATAAAAAAGCGTAGCCCTTCGGTGGAAAATACGATTTGCTTTCTGCTTTATGCGGCCAGTCGACAACCAAAGGTCCGAATCTCCTAAAACTGACTGTGATTTCGTCTTCGTCTATATCCGGGGGTAGTCCACCAACAAAAACCTTCCTAGAAAACCTCTCGCCGCCTTCCGAACCCTGCGAATGTGGTGAAGACCTCGAAGGTGAACTCATAGGTTGCGTTCCTAAGGTACTATCGACTAGATGACTAGGTTCTTCTAAAAGGACAGGTCCAGCCTGATCCTCCAAACTTGGAAAATAGTGCGATTTACCTGAAATAAAACAATTGTTAAATTCAGGACACTCAAATTAATTCAATAAATAACAAATTTTACAACAGGAACTGCGGCTCCCATTTCAAAGTGGAAAAATGGAAAATCTTTTTATACCACAAATTTTACACCAACTTAAACTATAATTTGAAAATATTTTGAAACATACAGGGTCTTCCAATAAAGTGTGGCGTATCAAAGTTATATTTTTTTCTTATGGAACACCCTATATTTTATTGCATTTTCTGATTGCCTCTAAAAAATATGATACTTCTTCATAATGGTTCCCTATACCTAAATACTGAGTTATGCTGACTTTTTAAAAAATGTAAACATTTCGAAAAAAATTTATAATATATTAATATAATAAATTCTAGCAAATTTTCTCTTACATCCAAATAGTTGGACATTTGTGGAATGTATTCCACGGTCGAGTACGGAATATCTCTTTACAGGGTGTTTTCGTGCAATTTACAATTTTCTTAAATTTTATGCTAAATCGATTTTAAAACATCTGCACCCTGTAAACACCCTGTAAAGAAATATTCAGTACTCAATCGTGGAATAGAAAATTTGCTATAATTTGTTATATCAATGAGTTGTTAATTTTTTTCGAAATGTCCTAGGCTTACTTAACCAAAATCAATTGCAAAAGCTTGTGTTTGGGATTTTGGTATTGATCTTGACAAACTTTTTCTATAATTTCTATTCTTAATGATGCAAATCTTGTCATTTGTGAAACCAGTCGATTCAAATATGGTAAATTTCTGTTGTGGAAATTGTTATTTATAGATTTAAATTGATAATTATGGAAAAATTATTTATTACGTCATTATAAATCGGGGAAATCCATGTAATTTATACTGTAGCACTTTTTTAATAACAATAATTCATTTATATAATAAATTATAACCGAGATAATTTTATTAGCCTAAATATAGTAAACCGGAATATATCAATCCAGAGGTACCCAAACTTTATGTCTCGTGCACCTAGGTACTTCAAATGTATTTTTGACAGCTGGTATTATTTTTACGCTTCAAACTATAGTGTATAGTAAATAATGAAAAAATTGACGATTCATAATAAACATAAGCATCAGTTTCAACTGTGCAAAGATGCCTAATTTCATGTTTGTCATTTGAACAGTTTATTTCATTTTTCGATTACAAATATGGCCATAGAAAATAAAGTGGTCAGATTTTCATTCAGATTTTTACGCACGCAATTTGATATTTGCGTAGCCGGGGCGGGTAGCTAGTTAATTAAAATAAGAGGCCAGTCTAGCTTTAAAATTCCAGGAAGGATTTAGAAAAACACTCACGAAAAAGACATTTCCATATTTTCCTACTTTTCTCCACTTCTGTTATCATTTAGAGCTGTTTTATTTTCAGAATTAATATTGAATTTTGAACGTTAAAATTCTTCGTAGATGGTGATATATATATAAAGCTCAAACGTCCAAAAAATTATAAAAAAATATAGAAAAAAATCACACAAGTTTGTAAGTAACATCTGTCTGAAATTCGACAATTTTTGCCTCCACTTGAGTGAATAAATACAAACATCTGTGCTTACCTTTATTAATATACCACGTATCAGACAGAACTATTTGCGTTTGAATCTATTTTCGGAACCGGATGGCACGATGAAGTTTACCCGTTTACATCTCCCGTTGTTTCACTCATCCATGATACGCTATATACTTCCATTTTATACCCAATTATACTGATATTTTTATTATTTTTAAAAATATTTTAAAATACAATTTCATTTAGTCGTAGAAAAAATATAGCGTATAACTCGCGTCAATTTTATATCTCGGTTCGTTCTCGTGTGAATTAATTCGTTGGACAGAGGCCAAGAAGAGGCCATGTAAACTCCACTTTCTAGTAACATACAGGGTGAAAGAATGAGCAATGGATGGACAAAAACGCAAAAGTTGGTTGTTATTTCATAACTGTATGTATCAAAGAAATGGATTAATTAATTTGACGTTAAAAAAAGATTGACCACTGGCAAGCTGTCAAATATATAATTTTTAATTAGATTTACCTATGTAATATCTAAATTTGAAGCGATCTATTTAAAAAGTGAAATTTTTGTCATTTTCTTGATTAAAAAAAATTAAGGCGCGGTCGAGGATCGAACCCGCGTACTCTTCGTCAGAAGTCCGATGTTATACCAGCTAATCCAAATCACCTGTTATAATAGTAGGAAAATGTAATCATCTTGAAGGGTATTCATGATAAGTATGTATGAAGTATGATGAACAATAATAATTGCACTTTCAATTTCTATAATTATCCAACCAATTAATAATTGTAATAACCTACCTATATTATATAGTTAAACTACTTGAATTTTTGTCACTATTGATAGTTATTGTTAATTTTGAAATCAATTAAATTGACTTTAATTGTAAAATTTTGTGTATTAATATGTCAGATGTTGATTACACATTTTTTGGTGAAATTATCACGTGATCGTAGGAAAAATACTGTACATTACTCTTGCGAAAGTTATTTTTCACACACGCTATGTAATATACTATATTTCATGAAACGCACTCAAATCGTGAATGTATCTCTAAATCTAGCAGAATAGAAAGGAAATACAAAGAATCCTGACAATTTTGGTCCACACTGTACAGTGGGATTCGGATATTGAAAGTTCTTCAATATCAAAATTTTTGAAAAGAAAAAACATCGTCCTTATAATTGACATTGTCAACAGCAACAGCATGGCCTATTTTAGGGTTTTTCGCTTTGGTTTGATACTACTAGCCAAATATAAGACAAACATTGAAAATAATTCACAAACGCACCCCGAGAAGCGTTTACTCCGTCGGCTGACTGACAAGTACACTGTCAGCTTTCGATATATTATGAACGTACTCGTTATGTCATCACTCTTTTTTTGATGAGCGCGAATTTTAAACTAATGGCATTTTTATTCAAATAATTTTATCTTGATAGGTAATTTCAAGCTGTAAATTTGTTAAAGACAATCTCCTGGGCATACAAAATTATGTTGCACAAGTTTTTGTTGAACTACTATCCCTGAATACTCAAAATATTTGAATTTGTCCATTATTGACCTAGGTTCATAATAGAAAACTATTAACCACTAATTGAGAAATTTAACTTCTCAGTTGGATAGAAGAAGCAATAATTGCAACTTCATAGCTAGTAGTGGATAAAAATTATTATTAACGTTTCAGCAAAAAAACCTTAACCCATTTTATACTTTATTTATCACAGTAAAAAATTTCTGTTTGAACTGAATAAACTAAACCTTGAAATTTATCAAACGGGATATAATACTAAGCCCTTACAGTTGTAATTGGATTTTGAACAGAAAACGTATAAAATTTCTTGAATTTTCTTTTGAAACATAATTAAAAAGAAGCAACTTTTAGATGAAAATGAAATATCGTTTTATGTTTTAAATTGGAAAAAGCAGCATGCTACCGAAGTCTCCAAGTATTCTTTTAAAAGATATTTTTGGCCAGGAAAATGCTTGAAAATTTGGTTTTGGAAGGCCGAAAAATACATATTGTATAAACAAAAAACAGGTATTGAAATACGAGGGTGGTTTGACGAAAAAGTTACTTGTAGTCTTACTAAAACTAATTTATCTGTCAGATTTATGTACAATTTTTACAAATAACATCAAAAACATGGCGTAAACTAACAATATAAGTGTTTCCAACCTCTGAAAAGTCACTTTTCCATCAAACAGCCCTCGTAATTTCTCGAGGCGCTAAGAAAATCTTATTTGCCCACCCGGTACACTATTCCACTCATACGAATTGAGGTTACACCCTATAACAAATTGTCATATACCTGCAGAACATCTACCGGACGTTCTTGTTAGGAATTGAAACCATGACATAATTATATTATTAACGAAATTACACCAATAAAGCATATGAATGGACCTGAATGTAATTTTGTCGCATAATACGTTTAGTGTTTATGTACGCTGTAGCATTTTGGTTTTATAAATCCCATTTGCAGTCTGCTCTATATACAGTTTGTCCGTTTATGACATATTCTTATCGAGTATATTTTCTTGTGAAATACGATAAACTAGGGCATGTTTATTATTATTTTATTTGTTTTCAATGAAACCTGTCGAACAGGTAGATTATATTTGTTTAATATACTTGCGGTATAATTTTACCCGTGGGAAACCTTATCTTATCTATTGAAAATAAAGTTGACAAATCAATAAAATTTATTTCTGAGACATGGGGTGTGTGTCTCATCTGTGTAAGCAAAACTTATAAGATCATCTTTTTTTCTCTCTATTCTTGGAAGTCCCACCTATCTGTAAATCAATTTTTTTCAATCTCATATCATTTGGTGGTTCAATTTTATTTGTAGGTTTTATATTTTTAATATACAGTGTGGAAACCACTTATGGAATAAAATTCTTTATGTCATTATTTTATAAAATTATAAAAAATGCCGAGACACGTCAACTTTTGAATTGAGTTGTGCGATATGTAAACATAAATTTAAATGTACAGGGTGATTCACGCAAGTATGCCATAGTCGGTGTTGTTTTTTTAATGAAACACCCTGTATATTTGCATATTTTTGAGGGTGAAATTTTTATTTTAACAGTTAATAAACACATACATAAAATACCTGATGTATTTGATTTTAATACATTAAAATAAATGCTCAAAATGTTCCCCACCTAGTTGTTGGCAATAGCACAGTCTCCTATAGAACTCCTCTTTAACTTTGTTTAAAGTTTGAGGTGAAATATTTCGTATTTCTGTAGTTATCCTGTCTTTGAGGTCTACAATGCTAGTTGGTTGTGTTGCATATACTTTGTTCTTGAGATAACCCCACAGAAAAAAATCTAACGGCGTAAGGTCTGGCGATCTAGCTGCCCAATCAATAGTACCTCTTCTTCCAATCCATTTATTGGAGAAGATTTCATCTAAATAAGCTCTTACCAATAAAGCATAATGGGCTGTTGCCCCGTCTTGCTGGAACCAAACATTTTCATTCGGTAAGCTAGGATCTATTGCGTTGGGATATAAGTTTGCCAACGCAGGAATAACTTCATTTCTAAGCATATTTAAATATTTTTCAGCTGTCAAATTTCCATCTATAAATATAGGACCAATAATATGGTCGCCTATGATACCGGCCCAAACGTTCACCTTTTGAGGGTACTGAGTATGTGTCTCACGCATCCAATTAGGATTCTCTGCTGACCAATATATACAGTTCTGTCGGCTTACCTCTCCATTCAATGTGAATGTTGATTCGTCAGAAAAAGAATGGTACCAAGAGCTATCTCATTTCTGTTCAGCTTATTTATCAATCTTTCGCAGAAATCCATTCTACGATCTGGATCGTCTTCCGTTAACTCCTACACAAAAGTTAATTTGTAGGGATGAAGTTTCTTTTCATGAAGACTTCTTAGAACAGTTGTATTACTAACATTATTTTCACGGGCAATTTGACGTGTACTTGAAGTTGGATTCTCTTCGAAATTTAACAAAATTTTCACATCATCTTCAACGAAGTGTGGTTTTCCTTTCAATGGTTTGACATGTCCAAGTACTCTGAATTGTGCATGAATTTTAGACACAGTACTTTGTGAAATATTAGGCAATTCGGGATACCTGTGATTAAATAAGTTTGCCACTTCAACTTGACTTCTGCAGTTATCCCCGTACCCGATCATCATTAAAATCTCAATTCGGTGATCTCAGTTAAATATTTCATTGTTATGTCGACAAAGAAAGAGTGTTTGACAAAGATTTTACTTTTTCAGTATAAACTGTCAACACATCAACAACTGACAAAATAGAAAACAATCCACATTATTTACCGATTTTGTCTAATTATTGGCGTTTTTAGGCAATTTTTAGGTATTTATGATAAAATTCATGGACGTAGCAGGTTTTGTTTAATATACAAATACGTCTAATAATTAGTTAGTTTAGATTTTTGATAAATCCATATTTAGCTAATTTAAAAAAGTACCAATATTCCAAGTGTAATAAATTATTAATTTTAAATTTTACCCTGTATAATTCATAATTGACCATACATTAATGAGTTTGTTGGAATCGGTTCATTAAGAGGATTTCAAAAATATGCAAATATACAGGTTGTTCCATTAAAAAAAACAACACCGACTATGGCATACTTGCGTGAATCACCCTGTACATTTAAATTTATGTTTACATAAGACTCAATTCAAAAGTTGGCGTGTCTCGGCATTTTTTATAATTTTCTAAAATAATGACATAAAGAATTTTATTCCTTTAAGTGATTTCCACACTGTAATTTGCACGTGATATTATTTTTGGTAAATCACATGAATAAAATTTGAATTATTGAACGATACTTACCGTGTAACTGTAACGATGGAAACATATTTGTGTTGATAAAACCTGAAACAAAAAAAAATTAAGGAAAAATACTGCTTGTGCATGTCACTGGATAAATCCACATCATCCTGATGAATCTGTCCAAGACTGCTCGATTAAGTTGAAAAACTTGTGGTTGATTACAGAAACCACCAACTTTAAAAGTAAAAAACCAGAAATTTTTGTTATTGTTAAAGTTATCAAGGCATTGATAAGAATCCGAAAAATATTTTTATTTAGAGTTATGGGTAGACCGAGTATAAACCTAACCATACCTCAATTACTATAAATTTCCTATTCGATTGTTTTCTTAATGTATTTTCGAACTCCTAGGTGACTTAATTCATTCGTTTGGGTTGGGCACAGCAGCCCAGGCACTTGAACTGAATCTTTGTACCATTACCCATGTTATCTACCTATGGAATCCATAGTAACAAACTCAATGAACTAGGCGAGAACAATATAGTCACCTTACTATGGATTCCAGGACACACTGGAATAGAAGGAAATGAAATAGCAGATGAACTAGCAAAGAGGGGGACTGAAATACCTTTCTGGGAGCCTGAACCCTTTTGCGGAATCAGCCCCAATGTAATATTGGAAGAAATAGGTAAAGCCGAGAAAAAGAGAAGATCTGACCATTGGAAAGATCTAGTAGGGCTTATACAATCAAAGACTCTTCTGGGTGACTACCACCTGTTGAGATCAAATGAATGCATAAGTCAAAGTAAAACTGCGCTAAGAGTTTTAACAGAGATCTTAACGGGACATTGTCGCCTGAATGGGCACCTGAAAAAACTCAAAATAGTGGAGGAGGAAGAATGCAGATTTTGTGGAATGGAAGAAGAAACCTCCATCCACATACTTACCAACTGCCAGCACTTCAGAATCCCAGAGCACAGCACCTGGGAGCAATTTAAATTCTATAAGGGTTGTATAAACAGCTAAAAGATATATCTTATAGGATATTGAAATTCTTATAAAGGTCTACAAAACCATTAAATGATCCCTATACAACTAAAAAGGGTCCATTTTTATACAACTGTTTGTTTGTATAACAGTTCTATTAAAAGTTTCTACAACTCTTTTATGACTGTTTAATACACATGTATACAACTCTTAATATGGGATTGAAGCGGCACTATGAAGGTATTACAAAACAATTTTATCCCAAAGGAATGCCTCAAACAATATTTTATTGTAAAATGGAACGGTATACGATAACTGTTTTATAATGACGATTATTTAGGCACTATACAACTAACCTGACAAGTAATAATCATATTGAGATTCGCGAAAAGTAGAGGTTGCCAAATCTCATAATATGGTAATAAGAATTTTTCCTACGACCACGTATGGAGACGTTATAAAGCACGTTTTTTTAATTTGGAAAGTAGCTCACATCACCATGGCATTGTCATTTGAAGGAAAACAACCTTCATAGAATCATTTGCTTCCTAACCTCAAAGTGGTGTATTTTGATATTGTTATTGTCTTGTCGGTCATATCAATTTGTGAAAATAATGTTTAAAATAGTCGAGACTATTGAGGAAGGTAACAAAGAACTCTCTCTCACTCAATTCATATACTTTAACTGTATGTGTCACCCAACAAAATAAGATATTTCAATGCAAAAGTCACTTCAGTTGTAAAACGCAGATTTTGGAACAAATTTATTCTGTCATACACAGTTTTATATCTATAAAGGAGATAGGCTTATAGTATTCAAAGTTCACGTATAAAAGTGTTTTATAATGCAACGCAATTGAATGCTATAAAATATTCATTATACAACATTATACAGATTCAATAAGACAAGCTTAAGTAACTATTTTATAATGTTGTAGCTGTTAGTTATATAGTATATTATAGAACTCTTATACAATAGGTATAAAAGTCTTATAAAATGATATTTTTGATACTGTATAAACTTGTTTATAAGGCATTATATCATTTTAAAAGAAATGATCGCATAATGCGTTATAGCATATATTGTAAAAGTCAATTTAATACAACTTTCTTTAAAAAACAAAATTATCGCAACAAAAGGCCTAATAAAAGCAAACAGT
>CAJUYG010002532.1:12839-30843 GCA_910591675.1 Galerucella calmariensis | reverse complement strand
AATACAAAGCAATCACACTTGCTGGTCACGTGACATTGATGCGAGTTTATTCCGCCAGATAGCGTATCGCTTAGCATTAAAAGTGAATAGAAAGTGTTATTTAAAATTTTAGTCTAAATAGTAAAATAAAATACCTATTTAAAGCGCTTTTCTGAGATAAAAACAATCACACATCCATGAGGTGCACTTCCAAAACAATAAAAACGTGGTAAAAGTTGTACTTAGTATTACTAGTGTACCAGTGGCCAGTAAAACTCTTTTGCACCTTTTTGGTAGTTTCGTGTAGATATTCAAGTATTTTCTTCCAAGATTGGCACTTGCAGCGTTAAGAAGTCGTGAAGTCGATAAAAATCACACAAGGAGAGGTTAGTTCAACTATTTTTTTCATTACTAGAAGCTGATGAATGTATTTCCAATCTTTAACATCATCATTCAGATTAATTGTTATCTCTTGAGGCTGGGAAGCTAGACCAGGCGTCTGCAGACACAAACTTTCAATGTTTTTTGAATTGGGTATTTTCATGTTATTTAGAAAATAGAAAAAATGGTAGTTAATGTACCTATAAATCTTATAGTATCTTCAGAAAAATTTTAAAAAAATTATTTTCAACAAAAAAAGCCATTTGAAATTCAAACGCTAGAAATTCGCGCCAAAACGGGATTTCCCAAGGTTTTGGCGGTCTGACGTCACACCGCATATGAACAGTGCAGCGCAGCTGGCAGCAGTATTGTTTTATACCTGATTCGTGTGTGTTGTAATTTTATTTACGTGGTTATAAACGAAAAAGTGCGTAACAATAATTTAGTGACTAAAATTTTAAGTTTTTGAATAAAAACATAAGTGAATGGCTATGTACGGGTCTCAGAATAAGTGGTGTTTTGTGCCCCGTTGTACAAGCACTTCTAAAAGTACACCAAACAAAACATTTGTTCGTGTGCCTCAAGAGTATGAGCGTAAAAAACGATGGTTTAAAGCAGCAAGACGTGATATGCCCAAATCCAAGAGTGAATTTTTTGTTGTGAAGACCACTTTAAAGTAAGTTATTGGTAAATTACGTTAGGTTATGTTATCAAATAAAATGTTTATTTAGCTGGAAGAACACATGGAAAATTATGTACGTTTTAAATTAATGGGTGGAAAAATAATAACGAAACGGGATGTTGTTCCACATATTTTTGTGTGTCAACCAGATATCTACATCGGTTAAAATTTGATATACCAATAATAGACATTTTGTTCAAGTATCATTTGAAATTGATATCGATGCCTACTTCAATTTGAAATTTTGATAATTTGGCATTATTGTTTAGAAATTTTCTACAAGATTCTTAAAAGTTATTAAAACATGTATTCAATTATACAACTTGAAAAAACATAGGTACTTAACAATTTACCAACAATATTGATATTATAAGTAAATAAAATATCCATATATTTTTGTTAGTATTGACTAACATCTTTATTCTTGGAATCTGACAAACCAAATGTTCATTGTCAATGCTAAAGGTTGTGAGGTAGATTTCAACCTAATATGAGGCAAGTGTAAGTATTATAATATTTAGTTTATTTAACAATTCCTCAAACGTTTTTTTAAACAGCTTTGTTTTTATTTATCAGGGACGTTTACATGTAGGTATAATAAAAAGACAATAATTATTCTTCACATTAAATACTTACATTGCTGCTTTTGCAACTCTAATTTCAGCTGAATTAAAACATTCGTCCTTTTTTATGTAATCCATTACCATAAACATATCCACAGAGGGTAAAGCTTTAACAAAGCCTTCGGCGGTCATCATAACTATTTAACACTAATCAAAAATACTATTTCGTCTCAATTTCACTCCTACACAAAGCTGAAACAACAAACAACAACGAAAAATCGATATATGACGCCAACGAACTGAGACTTATTTATATGCGAAGTGACGTCACGACCAATGAGTGGTCGTTTCGAGTTCCGTTTGAGTTTCACCGTTTACCTGCTTTTTTTTACCTGAAATATTTGGTGCTGGGTGGGTTAATCGATTTTGTACGATTGTAAAACTTATCTAAGGGTTCATCCCTATGATATTAAATAATATTTTATTTGATTTGAAATATATGGAAAATACCTAATTGGTGCCTTCTAGGCCATTTATATGTCCCGCTTGAAAAACCGCTTCACCTTCTTTTAGTGGTCTGCTTCTGACTGCAATATATTCTATGAGGTTAAAAAGGGTTACTTCAATTTTCGTCATTTGTAGACCTATTTTCTTAAACACTACCACGCAAACACGTTTAGGAAATAACGGAAATTGCAAAAATTGAGAAAAGCCTGCCAAACCCACTGAAAACGCTTCGAAAAACACATAAAAAACTAAACAGCATCAAACACCCTTGGGTGTCTTTATAAACTTACTCCGAGTTACATCTAGAGTTACGCGAGAGTTAAGTCACGCGGTTTATATGTATGGCTGATCCATCATCTAGAGTTCTAGAGTAAGTAAATAAACGATACTGAGTTAATCTTTAACTCTGGGAGTAAGTATGTGAACGCACCCATGTTGTTCACCGCTATAGCAGCCATATTAAAGAATGCATTGCCATCTTGTGACACGTGATTTTCTCGAATATCCAGAAAAAAATTTAAGAGGGGTTTTGTACAGTTGATAGATAAATAATATTGCTCCTATTATTCTATTTCAACAAATTTTTCCTTCGTAGTAGCGTCCCTGTTTTCATTATCAGTTTAATTTTGAACATGTCTAATAAACAAACCCCCTCCCCCCAAAATACGCCGCTTTGAATGCAATACAGTAAAGAACTCATATAAAAGGTAATTTAAAATTTAATTTCGAATGTAGAACGATACCAGAAACGACTGTAAAAACTACACTCGAACGCTGAAAAACATTTGATTATAAAGGCTTGCTATTGAAATTTGAAACTCTGCAGATCAAAGATTGAAGAGTCCTCCGGAACGAATCAATTGTCATGGCGAATCGCAGGTGAACTACAAATCGACGTCTGGCGTCTTTGTTCTCCAATAAAACCAGAGGTGAATTAGGAAAAATTTTAGTAAGCTTTTTTTTCAAATAATAAAGATAAGCAAAAAACAATAATTATTTACGTAACAAGTCCCGAAAGTGATATTTTACGGGATGAGTAGGCAGTTTCCAGGGCGAATCGTAGGCGAGTCCCGTAAAATCACTTTCGGGTAGCGTTACGTACAATATTTTTTCTGCAGCCGTTACTAGATAAAATATTAAAAAATAGTAGGGATAGATACTATAAATATTACTTATGTACATTAATTGTACAATTATAGCAATTAGCAGATTCATTGATTTCATGTGGAATAATATAGTTATTTTCCTAACAAGTGCGGAAATTGATACTTTCCCGCACGCGACAGCAGTTGACCCGAACGACGCGAAGCGGAGTTCGGGCAAGCGGTCAAGGGCGGGAAAGACACTTTACGCATGAGTTAGGAACATTATTTCTTCTTCGACCGTATATACAAAAAAAGTATACCAACCCATTTTTCAAAAGTTATTTTATTTCAACATACATATACAAAACTTTAACCAAAAACTATTATTATTATTATTATAAATATTAATATTAGAAACACAATTTGTTGCATTCTGTAAATTACTTAAAATTGCCGGTCCAGTGGATTTGGTGTTAACTGGTAAGTAGATGACGTTAATGAGGATGGCATCGGTTGAAGGTCACATAAAGATGACGATGAAGGTGACGGCAACGGTTTTAAGTCATTTGTAGATGAAAGAATTTGTTCTAATATATTTTTCTCATATCAAAACCGGGTGGTTCGGTACTTGTTTTATAACACTACCTTTTTAAAGAATGTACAGGGTTATATCAAAATATCTTCATAAAAAAAATTAAAAATGCAACAAAAAGCTAGAAAAGATGTAGATTTTATTTGATGGACGATTTATTCACCTGTTATAACAATATTTATAACTTCCGAAGTAAAAAACTATCTAATAAGGTCAAAATTTGCATAATTTTACTTTCACTTATTTTACAGTGACACTTTCAAAGCTAAAATGCGTGCGGGAAAGTGGGATAAAACGAACGGTCGTAGAAAAAAATTATTTCCTCCTCGTCACTTTCGTTGTCGATTTCCATTTCTGGATCGGAAAATTGAAAATACAGTTGAACTATCAACAAATTTATTTTGACAAGCGGTCATAATAAAAATTCCGTAAATGTCATTGCTATGGCCGCCCACATAGATATTGACACGCGCGTGTTTTAAAGTTCGATTTAAACACGCTAAGGCGTGCTTTAAATAGGAAAAGTGGTTCACCAATAAAAAAAATAATGTTTATACCAATGGTGAAACATTTTTGGGCCAGATGAAATAACCATTTTAAGATTAGAAGTCCGTAATGAAATGTTTCCTTCGAATTTTCGTACCTCTTTCGCATTCGAAAATATACCTAAGAGATACGACTTTTTCCCATATTCGTTTATTATTTGATATTGCCAAATAAGGCTATTAAAATCGAAATAGAACCAAATTTAACAAGCTGTTCGTTTTGAAAGCTCTTCGGCTCAAATTGGCCGTTAAAGCATTGCAGAACAGTCAATAATTCTGCATTAAAGGTATAGTGGACGTAATATTTTTAATGCAGCTAACTAATCGTATATCCCCTTTAAGAGTTATATTGCGGACTAAGACGGTATCGTATCGAATTACAGTCGAATAAAGAGCTGACATCTTCAAGTTCGCAGAATATTTATTACGGCAAGTATAGGTACAAAGTCGTCTAGGAATTAATACTAAACATAATTTCCATCCATTTCACTCACTATATGTATAGAGCTTTCTAAGCCAAAAGAAAATTAATTTTTCTACAGTAAAATGACTAATTACTATATATTCAAATGAAATCAAATCCACTCAATTAAATAAGCGAGCAAAAAATATTCATATTTTTGCACTAGAGCGTAAAGTAACAATCCTCGGCATTAGTTTCATTTGAATATAGTAATTAGTAATTTTACATGCGACTGTAGAAACAATTATTTGTGTTTTTCGAACGTATAAAGTAAAGTGCCGCGTTAAGAAAATCGCAAGAAATATCAAATAATTTGTATTCCACAATCCACATAATGGTCGCGTTCATACCAACACAGTTGATCAGGTAGCGATCTTTAGAGAGATCCATCAGTTCGTAATTCTGCTGAACGTGCTAATAAAACCATCGACATAAATGTCAAATGTCAATGAATACAACAACTCAATTTTATTTGATATATACGACAATTATTAAATAGGTATTACTTCTAACCATTAAAAATGGGAGTTAATAACAATAAATTGAGCTCACCACTTTGGAGCATACTATGAAGAGTTGAACTTCCTGACACACTATACAATTTATTATTAAAATCATGTCACCTTCAGCAGTTTATTCATTTCCACTGGAATACAAACTAAAATATTTCCAAAAAAAAATATGTATATTATGTTTTCCACATAATGACATCAATGACAGTTAATGCATCATCAATCGGTAGCGTGTAGCGTATTTTAATTCTTATTGAAAAAATGGCGACTGATACCACAGCGCTCAATCTGATTACACGCGTTCAGCAGGATATTGATGATCGCTTCGGTAGCGCTACGTTGTGATGAACGCGACCTATGTTTTCCATTCCCCTTTTTGGAAGACTTGATAAATTTCATTGGACGTTTAGTATCTATCTCATATCTACTATTTCAAGAGCTTGGCACATGACAGACGTCAGTTTTTATACTGTAGGTACGAGTTATATGGTATCGATACGGTCCTGCAACGGTGTCTTTGTAGTGTATGAGCGAGAGCGTTGACGCCACGCTGCGTTCTTTTTTGTTCTAGTTCGCTCTGGTCCTTGTTTTCGAAGAGATCATCTTTTTGTTGTTGGCACGTGGTATCACGTGCCACCTGCGGGTGTACGATTATCCCTCGCTGGGTTATATTAAATACGATATCTAAGAATTTTTATGTTGACTTTTTATATTTCTTCTTTATGATGTTTTTTTGCAGCATTTTAGTCTGGAAAAGTAAGAAGTTAGTAAAAAGCTGCTTTATTGAAAACTTGAAACACAAAGAAGGCTCTTTTATTGTATACCCTGTCCTTTTTTGATTGGCAGACTCACTCTTTATAAATGCAAATCTGCGAAAAATTGTTTACCGTTGTCCCAAATAAATCTTATATGGTATCAAACACGTTTAGATAGGGCTTCACATATTTTTTCGAGTTGACTTTTCTAGTTCACTCTGTTTTAACTCTTTTAACAAATAGATAAAATTATGACAAAGCATCGGTGGTAAATGTACAGATTAGTGACGTGCGTCCTGCAAATCATGTTTTAATATTGATTTATTTATAAAACTTTCAGCACATGATCTTCGCGAGATGGTTTTAAATGAGAAATAATGAAAAGGTATATTGTCTAGGTCAAGGATATGTTTTTTATTCGTAAAAAATGTATCTTCACAGCAAATTATATTTTTTTGTTGGAAACAAATGTTCCTTCTTCAAGAAAACTATTAAGTTTTACTAAAATTCAACATATTTATCATAACCGAACCATAATTTTCATAAACATTATATTGCCTTATAGTGAAAAAATATATTTCCCTAAAAAACCGAATTGTTTATGGTATTGTTTTTTGTTTATGGAAGTTACCTACATGCACTATTCAATACACTGAGCTTTTGAAATGTTTCTAAATATTTAGAAATATATTAAAAGTTCACGGTGTATTAAGCAGTATGGGTAACTTCCACACGGTTCTCTAAATAATTAAGTCACTCAAGAAAATATATATTCTTCACAAATATTTGTCTAATCCGTTTCCAGACTATGTCGAACAACAAAGTTGACTTTCGTTTTGTATGTGTGGACTAGTCGATCGAATTGGTCGATGGTTAGTCTGGACACGGATTAAAATAACAGTATTTTTATGACAAACATGTTCAAATCTAATAAAAATTAATGGTCTCTATTTATGCATAAAACTTTTTAGTAGGAAAGCAGGATAGGAATAAAAAACTTGCTACTGAATATTTTGATCTATCAAAAAGTAAACTATACATTTTTAAAATAGATACCATACATTTAAAAAATAGAAACCATACATTGTTAAAATTAAACATACCTACATGATCTAAAACATAACCAACAATGGTATCCACAAGATAACCTTGTCTATCCGTGTGCACATTATTTTTTTCCCCATAGTAGTTTTTTGGAGTTCTTGGAGTAGATCTGACAGGTTTAATTGAGAAATGTGAGGTACATTTCGCTTGCTTGTTACTTCTACCTACTTGAATATAATTGTCATTTATTTCCTTACCTTCAAAGATATCTCACAATTCTTGTAATCGCCATGAGTTTAACAATTCATTCATTCTATTAAACTTATTTTTGTCCAGACCACATACTTCACAAAAACAAAATAATTAGTTAAATTGCAAAAACTGATCTAATTTCACATGCAGACTGACGCCAAACGTATACAGGTTGTGACCGTTACTGAATAATAGGGAAGAATCCTTTGTTTCAATTGCCACATAATTTGTAGGCTAATGTGATTTCTTACGGGTGAAGAAATATGTGATTTGTAGCAAATAAATTTTTTTTCTCGTAACAATAAATGTACAATTATACTGAAATACTTATTTTTCCGGTATAAAGTAGATCTTATTTGAGGCTAATAATCTATGGGCTTATTTAAAAAATGTAAATTTCTGTCAAAACTTTCAAATGATTTACTTTGAATATTTAATTTGTTGTTTTAAAGTGATGGAATATTATTGAAGATGTTAGGTTTTTTTCTGGGTAGGTAATGAAAACAACTTTTACCCAAATAGCATTGTTATATTTTATAACAAAATATTATATTGTGCTCCGTAGACTTTCATAGTTTCCGGAGAACAATTGTATGAAGGTGTGCCTAAAGGAGAACAAATTTTTTTTACATTAAAGAAATTACACTCGAATAAATCATTTTTTTATATCAAAATTTCCCAATATTTTCACGTTAATACACGGAAAAAAATATTTGTTATATCAACTAAATTTATTTAGTCACTTTTATTTGATTAACTCGATTAAATTTCATTCATATCAAATACTGAATGTATTCGTCCAAGGAAATATTAAAATTGTCGAAACAAAATGGAATTGTCGAACTAATCCTAGAAATTTCTTGAACCAAAAATGGACTTATCAAGTCAAGTATTTCCTAATTTACATCAAAGTATTATAATATTATCTCAAAAAAATGATTCATTCAAATCAAACAAATGAACACGCTTGATTCAAACATACACCTGTCAAATGAAATATATTTTGTCCACGACCACCTAATAATAAGTCAATATTTTACCTCCTAACTAAAGGTATATGGTACCCATATATCAACTGTCGTGAATTATGGTTCATAATACACTGTAGTGTATTATGGTTCATAATTCACGACTAGAGATGGGGGTACAATATGAAATAAACTATTAAATCTGTGTATTTTGTTCAGGAAATTTGTTTCTGACATATATCGTATCTATAAAATATTGTAATTTTTAGTATTGATACTTTTCATAACGATATTTTCTAATATTAAGTATTTTAAAACAATATATTTATAACGGTACGTTGTATTGATACTTTCTACAGTATCGCCCATCTCTATATATGTCAAATTATTTGAAGTAGATGCCACAACATTTTGAGGTTAGTAATATGCCAAATCGCTACTGACTTTTTTTTATTAATAAATAAATTAAGTGTCGTGGACAAAGTATAGTATTCTACTCGCAATTTATGGCCATAATTCACTTGGGTGACTTGCGCCCCTCGCCTGCGGCTCGTGACGCAAACGTCACCCATCGTGAATTATGGCTATCATAAATTGCTCGTTTAATAATATACTATTAACTTACTTTAAGCGAATAATATTATTAACTCAAATATAATATTTGGTTGACTCAAACAAGTGAATTCGCTCGGTTCAAAATAATTTTTTTTTAAATGAAGCATTTTTCAACTCCTTTTAAGCGAATAATAATATTAATTCAACCTTAATATTTTTTTCTTTTCAATCAAGCATGTACCTACACTATATTGTTTAAAACAAAAAATGAATTGGTTTGGAGCTTAAAATCACTGAAGTAACCAATTTCAACAGTCAATTTGAACTATTTATTCTTGTTTGTTTCAATAGATGCAATAGTTTAATCGGAATAATTTCATATTTGTATCGACTGATTATCTGATTCATTCAAAATGTTCTTGCTTAGTAGATTGTCCTGTTTCTATCTATCACAACGTTTTCACTTCATTCTTCATTTCATATTGTTCTAAGATAGGAGTTAGATCGTTATGTGAGTGATAACCTGTTTTCTGGAAATTGTTCAGAATTATAGCGGATTATTCAGGTAAATATAATTATGTATTCTATTCACAAATATTATATTATCTCGTTTCTTCCGAAAAAATGTTCATTTTTGTTTCAAGATGATAGGTAGTTTGTCTTGTATCAGTTGTACCTATCTTAAATCGCATACATCACATTCTAAACGAAACATGAATTTAAACTGAGATTAAACCCGGTTTTAAACAGTAAGTACCTAATGTATTTTTTACAAAGTTACGGTACTTTGCTATGATCCAACCTAACCTACCTAATTGGAAATGTAAGGAAATGTGTCAGTACCTTCACTTTAAATTTGTTATATTCATCATCATTAACTTGCAAATTGTTAATTCTGAGCGTAACAGTAGTGCTACCTAAATTCAGTGTTTGAGAAAGGGACATGTGATACATTCATTGGGGCTGCATTTCGTATATTTATATTGGAAAATTCAAGAATTTCCTTTATGCTTGTTTAGAACATTCATTAAACTCTATTTTTATTATTACTTCTTTGTAGATCAACATATTATGATTTGATTTTCCCAGGTGCCCTTATAGTGAATTTGCAAGTGGATTGGTTCCAATTTATGCACCGAGAAAAAGATTTATTTGTGACAACAATCAAAATCTTATTATGTCAAACAAATATGATTTTCCATATGGCCTAAGTAATATTTAATTTGTCGTTGAGAAAGGATTTGTTTCAAGTTCGGGAAGTAATATTACCTATGAATAAAACCATATTCATTGTCATTAATAAAATGAGTTATCTATTGAAAATTACATTTATGTGCGACCATTTTTGTAGAAAATATTCTAAAATTGTAACATCTAAGTTTATGCTTTTCCTGTTAAAATACATTTCAATAACTTTCTTATTATTATCTGTACTATCAATTCCTGATAACAAATCAAGCATGCATTCTGCTAAGGTGAATGTGTACTATATAGGGGGGAGGGGCCCAGCGAAAAGTTTTGCGTGAGGGCCCCAAATTTAAACAAAGTTCATTGACACGGTATTCAGCATAGAGTAAGCAGATACAAATATTATCATTTTAGTAATATAACGAACAAAACAAATTTCGTTTGAATTTTTGGTCAACATGCCAAATAAATTGACGGACAAAACTTAGTGAATAGTGCGCTGTAATTCCCCTAGTCATCTCTAAGCGAGTACCTTAACGTGTTCATTATTTGTGAGAATCTCCGAAAATGCGTTCTGTTCTCAAGCATAGAAAATGTGTGGGCTGCCATATGAGTAAAAAAGTAAATAGCTACTGCTGAGGGAATCCCCCATCTTGACCCCTCATCCGCCATGTCACCAAAAATAAGCAAAGCAACGATCACCCCTTTAATCTTAATTTTAAACAACATTATGTTTTGTTCTTGAATAATAAACTTTTCATACATCAAAAATATACAATGCAACAACTTCTTCATACATTCATATCCTCTTATGACATCTCCTACTAGTCATTCTTATTTCCATAGTGAAAGTGGGGATCCAGTCGATAACCACGCCCCGCGCAGTCGCCTAATCAAAAGGTGGAGCAATAGTAGCAACTACAGACCTTTAAAGGCGGGACTTACTGACTATTTCATGATCTGTCAGTATCATAGACAGTATCAAGCTTAACACAGTTGAAAAAGCTCATGGCATGTGTGCTTTGTGCTTGTGCGTAACTGAAAACGTGTCGAGTACGAGAATAAATTTGTGACAGTTTTGTGTTTTTGAGTATTAAAAATGTTGGAGTTTTATCCTAATCTGAACTTAAATTCAGCCATGCTGCCAGAGAGGAATAGTTTAGGAGGCCCGGATTGTAATGGACGACCAGGTGGGTTGATAGATAAATGCTGAAAATCTTCTACAGACAGTTGGTGAGAGTATTTTGGAAACTTGACCAGAAGTGACATTCAGAAAAGTACTGTCATGTTTGTCAAGACTGTAGAGCTTGAGCTTATAGTCCATTCATACCTATATATATATATATGAATCTGTCAGTTTAAGCAGCAAATCTTTTTTTGCAACACAATTTTCTGATTTATGGAACCAATAGTTTATAATATTATTTCGTAGTTGTAGCAAGTACCTACCTAAGCCAAGCTTAAAAAATTAAGCTCGCTGCACGTTATCTGAGCGATGGTTATGTACCTATATTCATGAAATTTCAAGCTCGGCTTTGTCAATTCAAGTGAAAACACAAGCATGAGCGTAGGTACATAAGCGTAGCTTTACAAAACAAAATATGATGCCTTGAGAAATTGGAATTATCAGTAAGCTGCACTTTGTTAAGCCTTACATTTAAGCTAAACTGCGGTGAAGGCAGTGATGAATTTAGGCCTAGGCACGGGCCTATAGTGCGGCATAATTTGAGGGGCGGTATTTTTAAAATTGGCTCAGATTAGTTTTTATTAAAAAAATCTATAGATAGGTACCTACCTACTTAGAATATAAATATTATTATAATTTAATGTCCATTCTTTAAATGTAGTAAAATCATGTGCATATGAATCTATAACAGAAGCAGTCGAATGTTTTTTGCTTTGCAAGAACTAATTTCTTCACTTCTCGGTGCAGCATAACCATTTCAGAGTTAAGAGTGTTTCTCAAACACGTTGGTCTGCACTACGTTACGCGTTAGAAAGCAGAGATGAGAGTATGAGTCGTAGGTAGGTATATATTCCAGCTGCTTGACATACCTAGGTACCTTTGAAACGCCACTGTTTCAGCTTATACCTTTACTGTCTTATTAATAAAAATTTCTTACTCCGCTCTTACTCTTAGTACTCGATTAGTCAGAGACTATAAGTTACTCTGAGACTAGCGTCGGTTTAAAGAAGTAATACAATTGCTATTAATAAATTCCGACTAAGGAATGGATTAGGACATGACTTAAGGAAGATTTACAGTTTTATGGTAGGAATCGACCAATAACGTGACGTTATGGTGACATCTGTTCTGTTTTTTATTGTGACATGTGTCAGTGCTCTGTTCATTAATTTCAAAAATAGCAAGTTATCTCATTATTATCATCTCTCAGTTTGTATTTTGTGTTAAAAATAGTATTTTCGAATTTTACATGAAATTCATATGCAAATTGAAGAAATCAAAAAAAGGCGTGCTGAGGAGGAACTCCAGATTACTATACAACGCAAGTACCTACATGAAAAATGTGTGCAACAAAAAGAAAAGGAAAAATTAAATGGAAAATGATAAAAATATTTTATTTTTGATTTGATAGCTTCAAATTACTCTCCTAACAATGTTTTTGAGGGATTATCCCGAATTTTATAAAATTTAATTTTTCTGATCGGACGAATATTCTCTGCTTCAATCCTTCCATCATTCTCAAATCATCCGAATAATAATAATTATCTTCCTTTCATCGCAAAATAATTACTACTCACTGAACCAACGCAAATACTTAGTAAATATACATAATATTAAACTGAATATAATACATAATATGAACTGATAGGTAATACAAAAACGACAAACTGAATTTCGAATTACGATATGACAACATATTTATACCACAATTGACAGTTCAAGAAAACTAAAATTATATTTAGTCGAAGGTTATTCCGAGCTTAAACTACCTATTTCCTTAGATTAAAACTACTACCAAAGTTACTCCCAGACTAACCTCGGAGTAGCCTATTCCCTGAATAAAATGCGTTTATTAATAGCGTATCTGTCAAACTGATGGTTTAAGCATAGATTAAATTTAGTCTTAGGTTACTCCGTGTTTATTAATAAGACCGTTATAGTTAAATCATTGTCTTCAACAGTGGCGTAGCTACCGAATTATGGTGTATTAGTCTAAGTTTAATCAGAAAATGTCCATTAAATTATTATCTACTTTAAAATAACCTTTCCAATTGAATTAAAATTGAAAATTTTAAGGTATTCAAATACCTATACCTATGATTTTAAGGGAAAATCCTGAAAACCGTCGATTTTTATTTTTAAATTGGCGCTTCGTCAGACCTTTTTACCCGATCGTTTATTTCAGTTTTTGCCTATTCCACTATACCTATATTTAGATTTTTCCCTATCTTTAATGATTTCAGCCCAGTCCAGTCCTTCATTTTCATCCCTCATATATCAGTAATAATTTGGTCTTCTCATAATATCTTTGTTCTACCCCTTAGCCTGCTTTCTCCAGCTGATTACCCTGTTAATTACTGCATCCACTTATCTTCTGTACACAATCACATGTCCGTACCATCGCAGATCCTGGATTACACCTTCCAATCACAAGTATGTTAGATATGGTATAGACAATGCACCTTGCCTTATACCAGATTCAAGCTGGATTTATTAAATTTCCATCGAAAATTCATACTAGTTGCATTATTTTTCAGTTTTATTAAATACGAGTACAATTCCAAGGAAAAAAATCGATTTTTGTTCCCAAAAGCAATATAAAGTACATACAAGGTTCCCCTAAGCTGGAATCATATGGAGAACTTTTTTATTATCAATTTAGAAAAAAAAGTTATTCTTCATAAAAAGTTCTGCATTATCTAAAACCTAGAATACAGTCATCAAATATCAAATTTTTCAGTCGTATACAAGGTTTGTCAAAATATATATACCTATATATATATATTTTTTTTTCGGGCTTGTCAGAAAAAAAAAATAAAAAAATATATATATTAGTTTCACTCAAGAGTAAAGTACCTTTAAATTTGACAATTTCGAAAAAGGTTACTAAAAAAAGTTGGATTTGTCGAAGCATTAGAATAAGTAAGAACTAAATTTGTTTGTTTCTAACATTAATACCTACCTATGATGTTAATTTTATAACTTGGTGTGGATTTATGCAGCAACATTTAACAATTATCAATTAGCATTTAACAATTAACATTTTTCATTTAACAATTAGTGGAACTGCCATCGTTTATGCAGACATAATTATAAATTAGGAGAAAATAGTAATCATGCGCAAAAGCCCGAGATTCTAGTTACAAAAACCCTACATTTTTATTTCTATTTGTGCATTGGAACAATTTTGAAGATGTATAGTAGAATTGAAGATTCTTTTTCTTTTATTAGTACAACTTGAAAATAAACAAACACCCAACATAACCCCAAGTCAACCGCTTTTCTATGAAAAAAGTAAGGATCTGCGTACCTACTAGTTGCGCACTAGATGAAAATTCAGTACATTTAATTTAAGAAAGTTAAAAGTTGGCCAACTTCGTAATTGTTAAATGATAAATGATAATTGTTAATTGTCTGCATAAATGGAGTCATAGTGAAATGAGTAGTTCAACTTATAATTGATAAATGTTAATTGTTAAATGCTAATTGATAATTGTTAAATGTAGCTGCATAAATCCACACTAAGTTATAAAATTAACATCATAGGTAGGTATTAATGTTAGAAACAAACAAATTTAGTTCTTAGGTACTTATTCTAATGCTTCGACAAATCCAACTTTTTTTAGTAACCTTTTTCGAAATTGTCAAATTTAAAGGTACTTTACTCTTGAGTGAAACTAATATATATATATATATATTTTTTTGTTTGAGTTTGAATATATTTTATTATTTGCAATATAAATGATGCACTTATTCTTTCAAATGCAAAATTATTAAGAAACATGAAAAACCTAAAAGATTATCATGCGTGTTAGGTAACAGGAGATAAATATTCATTCAAAATGGAAACATTAGTAAAAAATAAAATAATCTGAAGATTCAATTTAAATGAATGTAATTACAAATTTAATCGTAGTTTTTAATTGTGATCAACTTTTTTCAGTAACATTTTTCGATATTTTCAAATTTACTTTACTCTTGAGTGAAACTAATATTTTTTGACAAACCTCGTATACGACAAAATTTTTTTGATATTTGATAACTGCATTCTAGGTTTTAGATAATGCAGAACTTTTTATGAAGAATAACTTTTGGAACTTTAGTTCTTTACGTCAGGTTATGTTTGAGCGACCAAAAGATCTGACCGTTACGTTACGCTACGTTATCTTACGTTGCTTCGTTATGTGCCTTGCTTGCGTGTTTGTGCTCTCTCCTTAGTCTCTATCTCGTTTACGAAGCAGCGATTCATAGGCTCCGCCCGGGATTCGAACCCGGGCCGCCCGCGTGGTATGCGAGCATTCTACCACTGAACCACCGATGCTATATTAAAATTCTATGCAAAGCTGGTATTCGCAGTGCTGGTGATCTACTTGAATTTGTTCGGATACATTGTTACTATTATTTCCATAATTTTTTTTGCGCGATTAATCTTTTTTGTTTTTTTACAGCATCGGTTGTCAGGACGGTAGGTTGTGTTTACTGGTTTCTAAGTTTAACACGTCGGTAAGTGATTTACTTACCGTTCAGACGTCGAAAAGTGATAAAAGAATTTCACCAAAATGCAAAATATATTTTAAACTGATCGAGAAGTATAAATGTCACTTTCAACATTTCGTTCATTTCGAAGAAATTTAAATTATTTTATTCGGAATTTATTTCAATACGATCGCGCAAAAAATGGTAAGTATAAGCATCTCGAACGTTAGGGGTAATTACAACGTTTGCATGTAGATTCCTCTCGTAAAATTGGACAAAATGATATGAGGATTAAGGGGTCTAGCGTCTAGCACATTTATTTTTCGAAATACAGGGTGTTGAAATTTTGAAAACTTGAATGTTTTAATTCGATAACTTTAAAATGGATGGATAAATTGATTTGACATTTGGCAGGTTGTTTTTAAATGTAAAAGGGCATATTTTGATAGAAATAGTAGTTGGTGCAACTAGTGTGGATATGATGGCCATATCGCACGAGGACGAAGTTTGAGCACGACGACGTAGGCGGAGTGCTCAATCGTTCAAGTGCGATATGGACAATCCACACGAGTCGAACAGCATATTTTTTCTACGACCCACTTAAGAAAAAATCTAGAAAATAAAAATTTCTATAAACTGTAATATAACTTCAAATTGAAAATTTGACAATTCAATTTTATGTTTCCACTAATTTTTTTGTGGTAAACGTACAGTTCTTGAATGTCCAATTTGTATAATGATACGGTTTCCCTTTTTAAATATACGATGTTGTTATAAGTAGATGTTGCCAGTCGGACTCCCTCATGAAGGGTACCGTACCATTATCTGTAATAATGAATATTCTGCTAAATATTTCAAACGTCTACCTGTTGTCGTTATTAATATCATGCAGAATAATTATTTAAAAATGAAATTAACAATAAAAAAAACTTCTTCACGGGGAATCGAACCCGGGTCTACCCCGTGAGAGTATGGTTTGCTTACTACTCGACCACCGAGAGATATGCAAATTGTTTATCTATAACGTCAGATGTATTACATAATTTTTGCTTAAAAGGAACTAAAGTTCCTACCGTGTGTCCCGCGACACGTACTAGGTACCTTTTTTTTCCTAAAATTAATAATAAAAAAGTTTTCCATATGAATCCAACTTAGGGGGTATATTGTATAACAGCGTGTTTAATGTTAGGTTAAGTATAAACGCATAAATCTACTGATTTATATGTTCTTCGTGCTATTCATTTTTCTAATTTACGCATTACGCATTTTTTTGTAATTAAATTTACCAATTTTAAGTCGTTTCTATTTCAAATAATACCTATTAATATTTCGTTGAAAGTCTAAATGTTATTTCAAAAATCCTCGAAATTTTCGAATAATCAAAAAACCCCATTTAATCCGTCAATTAGTCAAGTAGAAGCATTTTGTTTGTACACCAGCCACCAACTCAGAAAGCTCTAAAGCTTCGCTCTGAGCACTTAACTCCATCAGTAACTCTAAAAGCTTGTACCGCCCGAAGATTAGGGAACCGGAAATATCGCGACGACAGAACTCCCTGGAAACATTGAAAACGTTTTCTGGCTCCGTATAATTCGGGTGATTAGTGGTGCAGTGAAGATTACGTTTAGGCAACCACCGCTCCACCGCCATTGCATGGTTGATTTGGTGCTCTTCGATCCGGAACTACGTCGTTACACAACGTCTAGATTTTTTTTATTGAGGAGCTTTTAAATGCTTGAGAGCTTTTTGGATGTCGTTTTATCGAGAAAGAATGACCGGTGTGAAGCTGGTAACCCAAAGCTGGTAACTCATTTGCCGAACAATACCGAACGATCAGTGGCGTCGTTAATATCATTTTCACTCCGCAGAGAATAATTAAATAGCTAAGAACAACAACCCAAGTATCTTAAGAATTCACAGAATATTTAGTCCGGATAAAAATCATTAGATGTGGTTAAAGGGGTAGATTCAGTCATTTATATTGGATGCAGGTGATTTTCACAGAAAAAAGAATTATGACAAAATTTGAAATTGATAGTTGAATCGAAATTCCTTTCGAAAGTGATGATAATTCATTTACTCCACTAATATAAAAATGACTAAGCCGAAGTCCAAGGGGTAGTTTTTGTTATTTAATTTCGGAATATGTCATTTTGACGGTGAAGAAAATGACGGAGCAACTTAAAATTGATATATAAGTATCCTGGAAATGAATCGAATGCCAAACTGAAAGGAAAATGACTTAGCTAATCTCCAAGGGGTAGTTTTTGT